>JAODUP010000020.1:0-192500 GCA_025642065.1 Paralvinella palmiformis | reverse complement strand
TATATATATATATATATATATTACATTTAATCTGTATAATCAGGTAATACGTATATTACCTGAAATTTTCAGATAATATGTATTAAATGTCAGTCAGAAATAGATGTTTAGATATGTTGATGCTCTGTGCCTGTTGCCTCTTACTATATACCCTAAAACACACACACACACACACTGTGATACACACACATATACATATACACACAATCAAAACAAACAAATATGTATATTAATACCATAGGTCAACTGATTTAACAACATCAATATGTGACGTCATAATGATAACTGATATATGGTTAATCCTACCTATCTGTCATACCTAACCAGTCCTACTTAGCTAGATAGTCCTAACTCAGAATCAGTTGTCCTTGAGTGGTCCTAATGGACCATGAAGACCCAACAACATGTAATAGGATTATGATCAATGACAGGTGACCAGTCCTACCTAACCAGTCCTACCTAATCAATCCTACCTAATCAGTCCTACCTAACCAGTTCTACCTCTACCTAACAACAAACTGTTAACATGTGGTATCACCATGTCTAACAAAACATAATTAGATCAAACCAAACAGTCCTATGTGAACGCTTGTAAGCATCATGTTCCCACTATGACAGTCCTACCTAAACTGGTGGGGGTCCTACCTAAACTAGGAGGAGTCCTACCTAAACTAGGTGGAGTCCTACCTAAACTAGTGGGGGTCCTACATAAACTAGGGGGAGTCCTACCTAAACTAGGGGGAGTCCTACCTAAACTAGGGGGAGTCCTACCTAAACTAATAATAATAATAATAATGTATATTTAATAAAGCGCCCTTACTAGCAGGAGCCATTCAAAGGCGCTGTACAAATAATATGTAATATAATAATACCCCCAAATAATGTGTGTAAAAACCCTGTAATGATTTAAAAGATAATAATTATTTATCTGTGAAAGCGACCTTAAATAGGTGTGTTTTTAGAAGAGACTTAACATTTCCAAGAGACAACGCATAAACTAGTGGGAGTTCTACCTAAACTAGGGGGAGTCCTACCTAAACTAGCAGAGAGTCCTACCTTATCCTATCAGCAGACCATTAGCAGTGTCAACTCAGTCAGCCTAAATACTAGCTTAATAACCATAACTAAATATGATGTTTAGCCCAAATCAACCACCCACCACAGTGCAACAATCAGTAAGGATTCTCAACCTTCTGGCTGGTGCATAGACTCGTACCCGGAGTTGATTGAATTTTGACCTGCTACTCTCAGTTATCGCACTGCGGACTGAGGCCACAGCATCCTATGTTAATGATGGAATGATTCATCCCCCCCTCCAGTTGTTGTCTGTATGGTTATTGATGACGTCAGTGATTCTAGGATTTTGTTTACAATATCGGATAGATATTTCACAATTAAGAAAATCTCAAAAACAAATATTGTATAAAAATGTTGCCAAGGTTTTTGTCCTATGTACATTCCATAAACTAATGATGCGGTAGTAAACATAGGTGCTGACAACAACAACAACAACAACAACAACAATATTATATATTTAATAAAGCACCATTACTGCCAGGAGACATTCAGAGGAGCCGTACAGTGACACCAGAAAAATAATATGTCTGTAAGAACCTAATAAGCGATTTGAATGATAATCGTTGTTTATCCATGAAAACAAACTAGAAACTGGTGAGTTTTCGGAACAGATTGAAACTTTTCAAGAGACGATGCGACAGGAAACAAGTTCAATTAGTGATCTCGAATAACGTCATCAATTCCCGCCAATAATCCTATAACGTCCTGGACACTAATTTGTCATAGACGAGTATGTCTCGACTTCAATAGTTTGGTACATTATTCGCTAAAAATATTGATGCTGAACAACCCATAAATACCAATTACTAAAATAACTAACTCAAATAACGTATTACAATTAGTGATTATAGATTTCAATGTGAGAAGATATCCGCCCCGCTCTCCCCCCAACTCACCCCCGCCCCCCCAATTGATAACCCGACTAACAGAATTAATGATAATATTGTGTATAAGGAAGCCCCTGGGGCAGGTATTACTATAATAATGAAGCCTATTGGTGATGATTGCTGATAAGAGAGGTATCAGTGCGAGTGAGAGGTGATGATTGAATGGTGAGGAGTCTATTGGTGATGGGAGTGTGTGTGTGTGTGTGTGTGTTGCATCACTAATGGACTGTTATTGATCTGTTTATAAATAATGAGTGCTGACCTCAAACATCATTATAAATGGTGGGATATGGCGGTGATGTGTAATGTACCGGTATGTGTCACGTACACACACACACACACACAAAGAGAGAGAGAGATGGGGGAACACTTTGAGAGATACAAGCTAATCTACAATATCACAATTATTTAACCCAATAATAGAAACAATCCCACCTGGACACATCTTATCAGATTATATAACATACTGTGTAAAGGACGCAACTCAGTTCAGTTTAACAAGCAATCGACAAACAAAAACACTACTAGACACATCCAAGCAACGAACATCGATTAATCAAACAGGAGCAAATTGTGCCCATTGTTAAATTGATTTATTTACAATCTGTCAGTGTCCTGTAAAAAAATAAAATGTACCACGTGTTAAAAATGATCACTCAAAAGAAATATGATATTTCCTCAGAACAATGAATGGCAACAGATCACGGTACCGATGTTCTATAGATAAGAGAATGTGAATGGCATGGTTCGGGTTCTTTCAGTGGACTAATAACAGGTGTGGGGGCCAATTTGATAGAAGGTTTTATCGATATGGCCAGCCTTAATGTACAATGGACTACATACAAACGTTCATCAAAGCCACAAGGGCCGTCTTAAAGGTGAAGTATCTTCTCAAAATCCTTCTTAATAAACCTGTTTACACATAAAATGCTTGACCGGGTTTTCTTTTGAAAATACCGAAAGTGTTTAACAAGTGACGTATATCGAGTTTACTCTACTTTTCTTACCTCTTCAGTTCCCTCCAGTTTTATAATTACCTTATCAGATACTGAGAGGTATTAATATTAGCCGAGATAGCAACCAAAAAGTAGAGAAATGCTAAAAATCAAGTGCGAAATCATAAAAATCAAGTGTTCCTATAGCCAAAACTAACTAGATCAGCAAATGTTGACGATCGTATTAAGTTGGCGAATTTGGCGAATGGCCAAAAAAATGCCAAATTAAAATGACCCCATCATTTCCCACTTCTATAACACACAATCGTAAATCTGATGACGACGGCTCACTGTTGATCTCCATATAGTGTGTGAGCTTGTGTAGACAAATTAACCTGCATGAAACAATTAAATTGAGCATTGGTAAATAAACTAGTTATATTCAGTATTACAAATGTATATTTCACAACAAAAGGATGGGAATTTACCTAAGTTTACCTAAGGTAACTATCAACATGTATTTTATTGTAATTTGTGACAATGTAACATTTATCATCACGTCTAATAAGAATCCGCGAATGTCAAGTTGGCGAAGTTATCATTTTTGAAACTGTTAGTGGCTTACATGGGGCAACCAATAAGAATGGAGAATTACATAATGGTGACACTGTCCAGGCACGTTTGCGATGAACTATAATAGACCGTGTGTTCGTTTATAGTGTGAATTACCAAAAAATTACAGGTCTCCGTGTGTTTTGAAGGCTTGATTTGAGTCAATATTCATGGATGTATACAGACATTTCAGACTTTAGATTATACAGATAAAATCATGAAATTCCATAACTTTAGAACCAAGAATTGGTCAAATTAAAACGTTTAAAACAGTTTTTCTAACAAATGGCACATATTATTATCAATATTATTATAATTGTTATTGTTATCATTTTACAACAATTGTTCTTGATTTCGAACAAACATATCTATCTTTAGATTACTCCCTTCCAAATATAATTTGTGTACTTTACAAATAGTGAATAGGCCAACTTTTACAAATGCATGTTTAGGAATGTTTATGATGGAATATCTGTACAACAAGCAACAACCAGCCATGAACTTAAATTAACAACAATACTTTTTTGGTTCACGATAATTACTATTCTACCACCAGTTTTATACTAAATGATGCAAAGGATTCGAAATAAAGGTAACTACATTGAATGAAAAATGAAACAACCTTCAGCTTTAGCCAGAGAGTTTGAAACGTCCGTTCCAAAAGACTCTCACTAACAATGTTACCAGTCTTAGTCACGCTATGTTCCTTATGTAATATAAGATTATTATATTAACCATAAGTCAGTTACTTAAGAGAATTTCTTATCGTTACCACAGGAACAATCTCCGCTATCGGTTCTAAATGATGCACTAACATGCCAGTGAGTGAGTGAGTGAGTGAGTGAAAGAATTGTTTATTTAGCTTCAACCTGAGTCAAATTGAAACATCTGACTGAGGGGGTATTCTTAAGGAAGCATCAGACGAACACAGGCAAGCAACCTGAAGGTTGGCAGTGCAATAGTCTACCCACTTTTAAGGCAGACTATGGTCCTTAAAATGGCACGAGATGAGCATACATTTGTGCTCATATGCACTTAACAAAAACATAACAGACGAATACTCATACTTGAATACATCGCTAAAACAGTCATATTCATAAGTATTTTTAAGTGTACATTCAAGAGTTCTTTCTTTGTTAACTGAATACGTGCTCAGAAAAAAGATGACAAGAACTGAATATATTGGAACAACAATTTCCGCCGTTCAATGAAAATAACACTTATTGTCATATTAAATTGGTTTTTAATTATTCTGAAAATTACTAAGAATTGAAAGTAGTAAAAAGTAATCTTGAGTACTTTACAAAGTTCTTTTAATCAAGTACTTCCACATTTCAAAGTACACATACTCATACTTGCATACAAGCTGGTTCAAATACTCAATACCAATTTTGTTTTGTAAAATACTAGTCGCGTTCCTAGTTTTTACAACAACAAACAAACTTAGGGCACCACGTTTTTATTGGTGTTCTAAATCAGGTTGTATTGGGTACAGGTTTCAGTGTATGCAGACAACAGCCAAATCAGCCTTACCTGTATGGGATCAGGGATGCTAAATATTGGGATTAGTCCAGGTAGGATGTGCTGTGCAAATTCCTTCTCTGAACACTGTTCGGCTATCTCCATAACGTTCGGTAGGACAAATGGGATCATGTTGGGATTAGTACACTCAGAGAACAGAGCTGGTAGGATACGCTGAATACAGACTCTCTGGAATAAATGGAACCAGGATCATAGTAAGTAAAGGTGATCTCTGATACGAAAAGTGGTGTGGTCTGTGGTATATTGGGTGTGATCTGTGGTATATATGTGGTTTGATCAGCGATGTGACCTGTAATGTGATCTTTGATCAGATCTATGGTATGATATATCAGATGATTTGTGATGTGATGATTCATGTTGTAATCTGTGATATATGTGGTGTGATATGTATTATGACATGTATTATGATATGTGGTATGATCTGTGATGTGATCTGTGGTATGATATATCATATGATTTGTGATGTGATCTGTGTTGTGATCTGTGGTACGTATGATGTGGTTTATGATATGATGTGTCAGACGTGATAATCCATATACATGTAGTATGATCAATAATATTATACTTAGTATGGTTAGCGATTTGATCTGTGATACAATTTGTGATAGAATCTGTGTAGCATGATCTGTTGTCTGATAAGCCATATGATTTGATCTTTAACATGATTCAGGAAATAAATCTTTATGTGATATTACCTATCATATAATAGGTGATCTGATTCATTAGTGATCTTACTCATGATATGATCTTTGAACTGATCCATTGGGTCAGATGGTACATAGAGTTGTATCAAGGTCAAGGTCAGGATAAACCAAATTATCCACATAATCTTCATTTATTAGGCACCATAAAAAAATATCTTGTTTCCCATCGTCGACCAACCCACTTTTCAGGCTCGACCCAACATATTTTTTTATTTCCAATTCGCGATATTTCCCCAGTTTTTTGTTTCCATGTTTTGCTCCCGGACTAAATTTATATTTCACATTTGATCACCAGGCAGCAGTAATGCAGTGATGTTGCATGGATCTTCTTTTATATGTTCATGCGCATCATATATGGCATTCATAATACTTCAAATCAGGAGCAAAAACTGCATCATCAAATCCTGGAAAGGGTTGATGGTGGATGGAAAACATACAATGAATATTCTGTGTCATTTATATGCCACTGGCAACTTGGACAAGGGTTTGTTTTCGTGTTTTGTTGTCCCAAGTTGAACGAATTGTTTACACCTACATGTATGTCTATGATGCTGTGTGGCGTTCAGCTGGTGATGAATCTCTGTTAGTCTGTGTCAGCTTGCCATAAATAAGAGGTGGCGGAGCTACCGTGACTGTAAAACTATGTGCATGCAGTGTAAAATTATGTAGACATAAGAATGGTTATGCATAAAAAAATCCATTAGAATTTTTGCAATGGTGAAATTACAACTGTGAAATTGTTTGCGTTGATATTCTAAATAAAAGGCACGATAAATTTAGCAATGTCTGCAATGTTCATAGAAGCTGTTACTGTTCTAGAGTTGCCACACCACTTTGTCAATTTAAAAAGAAAACAGACAGTCCAAATTTTCGGTAGACCCCATGAAATGAATTTTCTGTTGTTGCCCAAAATATAGTGCTTCATTATGGAGACCTACACAAATTATCAGTAGAATTGATTTAATATGGTGTCCATATGTGTGAGGAGTGTGTACATGCGTGTGTGTGATGCTTGCATCTGCCATACATGTGAATTTTAAAAAGTTTGAATGATGCCACTTGTATATTCTTTTTATTTGAATTACTCATGTCAGAGGGTAAGGGAAGAACAACACTAATGTCACAATTCACAGAGAACATAAGACACTTGTCACAATTCATGAGGAAAGTAAACATGTTTTATCACGAATCAGGAAGAAAATAAGTCTCAATAAAAGCCCACTCATTGGTCACGAAATACTCCTTTATGTGCCTCATAACTTTCCATATGACTATTATTCAATGCCTTTTATTGAGTGTGGTTAACAGGTCACCCATAGAGGAATATAAAAGATCAAATGATAAGGTACCTCGCTGCCAATCACCAATTGTTTTCTAACTCTTCGGGAGTCTTCTGACCATAAATAAATCACTTGGCACATGAAAACTAAACAGATTCTTTGGCACAGAATCAGCAGACTTAAAAATACTCACACTAAATATGCAAAACACGCCATAGGTTAACTTAGTAAAAACAACATAATAATGGAATATGTCAAATGAATAACTTCAGCGTTACCATGGGTGGGTGAAGTGTTGATTCTACATATCGAATTATCCTACGAACTATATTTATGACCAAAAAGTGTCAACTGAATAATATTTCAACTTTTGCAATTAACACTTGGTCTCTGACACTAATCTGTTTTAAAACATGGTAACAAATGCCCTTATTTTCCGTAAATTTTGGAAATAAAAAATGTAACCCTACCTAACTACTCATTTTTCGGGGGGAAAAACTATGGGAAACAAGATATTTATTTTATGATGCCTTATCAAAACTATTATCATTAAATCATTGTCAATGCAAATCAGCTGAAGTCATAATCCATTATTATGTAGGGCTATAAATTATTGGGAACGTTAATTCGTAACATAATCTAATTACGGATATTTCGCAGGAAAACAGCCAGAGTGATTGGGGTGATTTTGTTCTGAGATAAACTTTAATAAACACTTGACCCCGGATTATGTTTGTGCATCGTAACTTAACAATGCACAACTACCGGGTAACAGTAATTTTAATCTGCAAATAATGTAAACAACTGTGATTGAATAACGCAATTCTTTGGACTAACACAGTCAGTTTAAGAAATTGAAGTCTTCTGGTTGCTCTTTGAAGCTAACCATCATTGTGTTTGGTTTTGTAATAAATGAAGGTGTTTCAAACTGTGGTGTGGTATGCTGTATATGTTGTATGATATGTGGTATGATATATTGTATGACATGGTATGACATAACAGTGTTCCAGCTAGGTTTTGAAAAGTACAGGGTGCAGTTGGCAGATGGAGGACACTTTTATGTGTGAAAGATATTTTTGAGGGCACATCATTTGAAATCAGTTTTTTAGTTAACTTTGGCATTTAGTTAATATTCATGAAATGGAGCTTGTGACAGTATCATAATTACCAATAACACCGGACGCCCTATAAATACACAGGGTGCAAAATAAAACGTACAGGGCGCAGTTAAATAGGGGCAGGGCATTGCGCCACCGTGTAATGGCCTAGCTAGAATACTGCATAATGTATGATATGTGGTGTGATATATTGTATGATGTGTATGATATATGGTGTGGTATGTTGTATATGTTGTATGATATGTGGTATGCTATGTGGTATGATATTTTGTATGATATGTTGAATGATATGTGGTGTGATATGTTGTATGATATGTGATCTGATATGCTGCATGATATATGATGTGATATGTTGTATACTATGTGGTATGCTATGTTTTATAATATTTTGTATCCTATGTGGTACAAATTTTGTATGATATGTTGTATGATATGTGGCATAATATGTTATATGATATATGGTGTGATATATTGTATACTATGTGGTATGCTATGTTTTATGATATTTTGTATGCTATGTGATACAAACTTTTGTATAATATGTTGTTGATATGTGGTACAATCATATAGCAAAAATTCAGAGTCAAGTAAAGCTTCTTGACCAAGTCTCTGGTTGTATATAAACCATATATCACCACCAACCTTAATAAAAGATAATAGGGCACCAGAAGAAATCTTAAAAGGAAGCAATCATATTAATAACATTCAGAGGATTATACCATGTGTCTATGGTTTGGTGTCATTGACCATGTCAGATTCCCTATTTTGGTACCAGGGTCAACAAAATACTGGATATTCAACAGAGCTACACTCTAAAAGCAATTATATAAGAATTTCTTTTAAAATCTGGAAAGAATGCTTCCACATAACATCTAATTTATCCATAGTTTGGCTAATACAGAGGGACACGTGTACGAGAAGACCTTTTCCCAATGCAATATTTTACAGAAAATAATTTTTCCATATTTCGAATAAAGTCAGAGATAAATTAAAAATACAAAGAGCAAAAAAATGGTGATAAAAGGTGGATAGTCATGATTTTTATTAAGCTAAATTAAAAAAAAAATTTCGTAACGAAGCTAATAAGTTAATATAATAAACGGTAATTACAGTAACACTGTTAACATATGGTTTGGAGATCAAAAGAAAGGGTTAAATATTAACACATAATAATGGCTGAAATGGCAGTTATTTTAGTTGGCTTAGCTACCTCAAACGAGGGAGACAGCTATCGTCTGTAATTGACAGCTTCACCATGGCAACTAATTCTAAATCAATTTACAATTTACAATCGATGACGGCAGAGAAAACGTTGTCAGTTGCCTTATTGGATGAAATTGGTTTAGAAAATGTGACCTCTTACTTTTCAAATTTCTATAATATTTAGTTTACATTTCTGAATTATTAATTCTAGCATGAAAATATGTTTTTTTTAAATTTTTATCTCTATAATTCATCTCCTGTTAGGTTCTTTGTACTATAAGGGGGCCTCCGTGGTCTAGCGGTAGCACGTTGGACCACAGATCACTACCACCCGTGTTCGAAGCTCAGCGTGGGCATATCTGAAGGGTGGTTCATCTTTGACTTCGCCTCATTACCTTTGGAGGTCACTCGGCTCAATTAGCCCACCAAGTGCACAAAAGTGGCCATAAAACATCAATTATCATCGTCATTGTACTATAATAACATTACATTCTGCTGTAATATGGCTAAACCATTTCAATATAATTAATTCTGAAGGGAAACGTTAAACGTTGTTGTTTTAAAACTCCTTTTCGTGCACATATTGATGATACTAGGCTAAATATCCCAAGAAATATCAAAACATAATGAGATGAAGCGAAAGATGAAACCCCCCCCCCTCATCCCCCACCCGACATAGATAGCTCGGCCGGAGTTTTAACCCAGGTGCTAGAGTGTTGTGGCCGACTGTACTACCAGTAATGCCATGGAGGCACCCCTCTGCTTCTGAGTGGAGATGTAGTTATGAAAACAAATTCATTCCTACAGATTTAGTACAAATATAATAAGGATGAAGAACGGCATTAAATGAACACGTGTAGTGATTGTAGTCTTTTATCAGGTAGGACTGTTGGGAGATCCAGCATCATACTATATAATTATATTACATTCAGACCCAATAAGAAACCTCCTCCCCCCCCACACCCCGCCTGACAGGTGCGGCAGCATAGAGTTTTCCCTCGTACTAATATGTTTCAGTAAACAGACCAACTGTAGTCAAACCTTAGGCATTTTCTGCAGTATTTTTGGCATTCCTTTAAAGAACTGCGACTTCTGCAGGTTGTCTCTCTGGACTAGCGTTTCCATGTACTGTAGTGTCATAGCGCCGACATCTTCAAAGAATGGAATCTGGAAAAAAGGTCAAACCTATTTAAAATAAACTTCTACCCAGCTAACGACAGTAAAACAAGTTTCATTTCAAAAGATGATCAATTCCATTTTCAATAACTGTATTTTACACATTACAAAAAGGGAAAACTCCATTTCAAACGCCAATTCCAATTTCGGAAAGGGCTTTCTCTGCTTCAAAATACAGATCGCTCATTTAAAAACTCGGAAACATTTCCTGATCTGTAATAGATTTGATTTATATTCATGATACAATTAGAAAACAGTTGTCAAAGAGAAGTATATATTTGTGACCGTAGGCTGTTTATTTGTCTTGGATACTTTCAGCGTCTCCTGAACATAAATCATAAACTATTTAAGACGAGAAAGAGAAACTAAGAACATAAGGCTAAAACATAAAGAGATGAATGAGGAGAAAACTGCAAACTTTAGTATCATAAACAGTCAAAATATTCAATTATACGATTTATGAATGGCCAACTATTATAATTAATCAGAAAATAATAAGAAATAGAACCTCGGCCATAACCCACAAGATGACAATAAATATTGATAAATATCAGTACACTCCAGAATAACAAAATAGTCTTAGTTTGACACATAGTTTCTGTGACGCTGTCTGAGAAGATTAGATACTTTATATCAGAGGGTGGGAGATAATAAAAATAAAAGTCTTTATGACATACCACCATTTACAGTATTCTTCCATGTATACTGCGCATTCGTGTATAATGCACACACCCGTATTGACCCGAAAAATGTCTGGAAAACTTAGTTTTGGTATATAATGTGCAGGACAAACTAGAAAAATCAGCAGCTGGACTTGCACACCATTTCTTCTGTAATACTCTCCCACACAGTTTTTACCCACCCGATGACCACGGGAATCGACAGTCTTTTTAGGTTACCAGGAGCTGTAAGTGGTTTAGTGATGCACACAATCTGTGTATGATGGCCTGCATGGATATAGATACGGATTTTGCTCCTAAGGTCTATAAAAAGATCAAAGGCTGTTCGCCACAACCTTTGATTTCTATTCATAATTGCTTTGATGTTATGATTAATAAACAAACTTGTCTCAATTGTGAGCAGTGATTTTGAGTGTATTGCTGATCAATGAAATATGACGCATGTATAAGTCAAGTTTTTACGATTGTGGTTTATGTTCACACCTTGTATAATGATCCTTTTGATCATTTGGTAATTAAAGGTGATACTTCGTGTATTTTGATTTTAGTGACTGATGAACATTAATTACGTAATTATGATGACTGTGTTTTTTCTTCAAATATTGATTTGTGCTTGAAAAATATGAACTATACTTGATGTAGTGCTCAAATATATTATTGTTATTTGTTTTGTATTTTATTATCAACTTAGCAGTCTGTCTATTTTTATTTCCTTTAAAAAAACTGAACACATTTAGTTAAGGTGTATACCGTGCACCCCCCCCCCCAAAAAAAAACCTAGGAAAACAGAGAAAAGTATACACAGAAGAATATGGTAGCTAAGTTGGTTATCATAAAAAGTTGATAACAAACATTTTTTGTTGGTATTAATCACTACCTTTAGCTTAAGGTGGAGACACAGAAATATCCTTTATTTGTTTATTTATTTGATTTATTTAATTTCAGAAATAACAATTATGACTTGATAGGGAAAAAAACATTGCTACAATTACTTCCTGTGTGTCCTATTTTCTACAAACATTCAGATTGCGAGCTTTAAATCGAGCCAAAATACTCATTTTATACGATGTTCCCCTAGGGAGTTGCCCCTCTGCCAGATTTCATGGGTGTGACTAGCACCGTGGATAAACAAACTGGTCGGTCAGTCAGTTGCTGTGGAACCATCCCACACTCACAGGGTAGTGGGTGGACTTAATATAAATTAATGGTCAGTTAGAAAGGAACAAACAAAATTAAATTACATATCACAAAGGAATTTTTAAACCGTTTTCAATAAATTACCGTCAAGAAAGTAAGAGTAGAATCTAAAATCACCGATGACTAGTCATGGTGTAATTAGTATCACGGAAAATGATCCGGATTAGTAAATAAATTAAAATTGCGTTACAGGTATATACTGACTGAACTACAGTCAATAATATTGTATGATGGCAATCTTTACTATTTTAAACACAGATAGTGGTGATATTGTAGAACAATATCACAACATACTGTTCCTAAAACACTGATCCCATACAACAATCACAGAAATTACACTGAGCCAAAGCGATTACTCCAACAGAAATGAAGATGGCCAAAACGTTTACTTCGGCTTACCTTGGACATTTGATCAGCATCTGGTCTCACTGTCGGCTCTGAATTCAATAACATTTTCACATGATCTCGAACGTCCATCGGCACCGAACCTAAAATTGATGGCTTTAAATTCTTCAGCTGGAATAAAGAAATGCCACCAAATGTTTACATCAGGTCCGCAACTGTAATAAATCAGAAGGATTGATTTGAAATCAGTCAATTATTATCAACAGTAATTATTTATCTTACACAATTCCATCTGAATTACGGGAAAACATGAAAAGGTCACGTTAACGGATGTTAAGCAGACTATCACATGTTTACACATTTCATTGCTTTATTACAGAATGACAAATGTTTACTTTAATTGTTTCTGATGTAAACATAAATTATATCCTCTCGTATCAACAAGAAAATACACTTATTAGAATATAAAATGCAACATGTCAAGCCATGATAGTACAGTTAGTTAGAATGTAGGACTCGTAGCTGAAGGGTCGCTGGTTTGAGGCTCCAGAGCTGCAATACTGTCATATGGTGACTGGTTCACTGATCCATAAAATGAGTACCTGACAGGACGTGATGGATATGTGTTTGAGTAATGCTCTGCATCTATAATAGCAGGATGAGTTGTATGCCTCCTTGGAAGTTGAGATGTGTGCTGGATTGGAACAAGTTTGAGTCAGGGATAATAATGCTGTAAAGCACCTAAGAGCAGCTATCTAGCAGAATAGGGCGCTATATAAATATCACGTATTATTATCATTATAATATTTCACAGTATATCAAGTGAGGTTTACAGTGATTGAGATTCACAGTGCATGAGTTTAATTTAGTTGTTTAACCTCAGCACAAAATCACATATATGACTGATAATCAGACCCACAACCAGTAGGTTTACAGCGCAGTGTTCCAACTACTGAACCATTAGAATGCCCCTATTCAAACTGTATAAAATATGGGTGAAGCCTGTATCACGGTAATGATACGATAGACACAACTGGCACAGTGCCAACAAAATCATCAGAAATCTAGAGAAAATGCTACATGACGAAAATTCACATCATGATATTCTAAACAAACTGATAATGCTTACAGGTCCCTAAATATATCAATAATTGTTTTTGATATTGGGCAATAATGAATACACAACTGTGATTATGTCAAACCAGTATAATATATTTTTATCTCATAGCATAGCTCTGTTCTGCAGACAACCAAACAGTTCTGGTTGAGTGATTTTGCGGGAGAAAAGTTTCTTGATAAATTGAATTTCAGGCCAAACTATTTGATACACTTTAACAAAGAATCCCAAATCCTAATATTAATGGTATCCGCTCTACTCATTTATAAACAACATACGTAACTAGTACAAATTTAGAACCAGAGTAAATGGTTTGTCTAGAAAGGTGTTCTGGTGACCTCTGACCTTGTATCATAATAGAGTAGATGTAAATATTGTTTATGAAAGTTATTCCTGATTTCATCATCGGACGACATCATATTGGATACCTTCTGTTTCAGCAGCTGAGTGATTATTTGTTTGTAGTCTGCACTGATCACACCTGGGACACGTGGCAGGGGGGTGACTCTTTATGGAAGACAAGACATAAAACGTCCCACGATGCATACAATTTTAGAAATAAAACACCGAGGGGAAGGCCTGTTCCGTAAGAGGATAATAATTATTAACTTTCCGCCTGATTCTAGCTACTCACAACGTACACAGCTGTAATCCATGTAAACCATTAACAGATTTTAAGTTACTGAAATACGTCCTATACAATCTGGAGCACGATGAACAAGTCGGGATTAGTTAACCACGTCAGAATAATCCAATTATCTCTTCAACCTTCCGGTAACAGATTAATGTCAAATTTAACTGGTAGCGTCCATCACATACACATATAGGTACACTGATAGTATAGAGGTTAAAGCATTGTCCAATGGTTAACACACTGGACTGCAAACATTTCAGGTCGGGGTTCAAATCCAAATTATACTTGCGTTTGTAAGAGTCACCGCTCTGCCATATGTTCCTTGTAGAAAGTAAGTATCAAAGCTAAACAAAAGAGGCACTCACTCATGTCAGCATTATTTTAAGTAAATAGCTGAAATATATGTCATCTAATAATTCGAGAGTCTCACCTGAGAGTTTTATACCTATTTAATAGTGTGATTAAAAGTTTGTGTGTTTGTGTATGCATGAGTGTGTATGGGTGTGCTATAAATTTTAATCATGGCATTAGAATTTCTTAAATTAAATCTTAACTGCATAAATGAAGATTATTCAACAAATACTTTTGCAACAGAAAAGCATTTTGGATTTATAATGAGCAAAGAGTTACGAACAATGAACGTGGTGAACTAAAAGAACTGAATGACCTCTTGAAAATTGCCATTATATGATTAACACAAAGAAATACATCCACATGCGTGACCTACATTTGGAAACAGAAACAGAGCAACCCATCAGCTACAGTAAGCCTTTACATGAAGATAGTGCACACAGTGACAGACGTTAGTCATTACGAAATCACCTCTCTCTCTTTATTGACAAGAATATGATAAAAAAAACACATCGTGCCTCTTTTGCATTTTGCTTAAATGTGTTCCATTCTCCACGACAATCGTACAACGTCTTGCCACCATTGAAGATGGCATACATCAACATTCCAAGCGAGAAGAGGTCAGCCGACGTGTCACATGACTGAGTCACCGCATATTCTGGAGCCAGGTAGTCCAGGTTTGGCTTGGTGACTGGAGGAAAATGCGGTTCCCATTCTTTGAATGGATAGTAAGGCTGAAAGAATAGAAATGTGCTGAATCAACAAACAGGTGATACGATACAGCATTTACTTTAAATGGTGCTAAAATATGAAAAGAAACATGGAATAAAAATATGATTAATCAAATAATTTGTCAGTCTTGATTGCTGCATGATCAAATCTGATCTGATATAAATGTGCAGATAACTGATGGGTGTGTGTCTGTGCATGTCTGTGTGTGTGTGTATGTGCATGTGTGTGTGTGTATGTGCGCATGCATGTGAATGAATGAGTGAGTGCTTATACATTACGACAAGTGCAACAAAAATAAAATCCAAAGGGAAAATCAGATTTAACATTATTTAAGCATAAACCAGTAGTAATCGATATGAAATCAAAAATTTCAGACTTGGATAAACCCCACAAATACTATCCCATAATTCAATAACTGAAGTGGTCACCGCGTGTTGTGTTAGTTCTTGCAAATTTACTCAAAATAAAACTGCACAGAATCCAAAACAAAGAATAACAAACATTAAGTACTGAAAAGAAAGGTGACATTTTAATGCCTAATTTACAACTTGTAAACCACCTTGAAGTAAGATATTTGCTGTTGTTTGGATACTTACTGTACTTCTAGCCAAAGTCTGCAATGGCCATAAAAACATTAAGATACCTAATTGATTATGGTTTTTAGATGCTAAACTGAGTCCAGTTGGCTACACTAGATTTGGGTAGATAAATGTGTGCACACACACACACACACACATACACACACAGATATACATATATCTATATATATATATATATATATATATATATATATACATATATTCTTGGTTCAAGGTATGTATATAATAACTAGGATACAATGAGTACATAAGCACTGGTAAAAAGAATTTAAGCAAACAAACTTACAGATGTTGTGGACTTGAATAAAAATAAACATAAAAGTCGACACGGAAACCAAACGTATTGATCAAACACTCACGGAATTGTCCTGCTGATTTGCATTAGGTATACAGAAGTCAAATCCTGAAAGTTTCCATGACCCAGTCTTATTGATATAGATAGATTCTGGACATAAGCCATTGTGTATCATTTTGACATCATTGTGGAGGAATCCCAAGCCTTCAGTGATCTGTAAGAAAAGGTTAAATCATATTTGTAATGAGTCTTAATCCTAAAGAATGTAGGTAAAATATATATAATATTTTCTGGTGTTGATTGAAATATAATAATACAATATTTTAACCAAAGTCTCATAATCAGCTTAATATAAATTATAATATTAATAAATGTATGCCTCATTTTTGAGGATGAATCTCAACATGCTTTTCTAATTTTCTACAGGACCAATCCCATCTTGACTCTGTAGATCATTAGCCATGGAGATAGATTTTTTTTGGGGGGGAAACATTTCAGTTAATTTTTCCTGTTTTTGACATATCTCTGAAGACAAGCGATAAAAATTGTGACCTTTTAATCTTCTGACCTTGAGATGTGATCTATCAAAAAATTCAAGCAGTGAATGATTTGGATATTTAGAAGGGGGGCAGTAGGAGTTCAGTAATATAGATTAACTTCAATATTAATTAGCTTCACTTGCTTGACACAGATATCCAATGATAATAAGATGATCAATTAATTCAGAACATCAATCACATGAAAAATATATGTTTACATGTGTGTGTGTGTATATATATATATATATATATATATATATATATATATATATATATATTGTAAATGAATAAGCTAGATTTAATGAATTTAAAATTATAAACTCATCTTACAGAAAGATATACATAATTATGACAGTCAGACTTTGAGCAGATAGGATACCAGTTGATGAGGAAAGATATGTAGAAAATATGAACATATCTGCTCAGTTGAGTGTCCAAATAAGTCTAGACCAATATCTTGATAGCGATATTTTTCACATTTGATGGTCATAATACACAATCACAAAGTCATACAATACATCCATATTTGAATTACACTGTTTTGTTCTTCACATTTGTATATCTTTCATGCGGTTAAGTTGTACTAGCCACTCACAACTGGCTAAAAACTTACACTAATGATTACTTTAAATGGCGTCGAAAGAGCTAATAAAAACACGCTGTTACATCATTGCCTTCTTAAGTGAAGCCAACCAAATTTCAGTTGGATTTAAAGTGTTACCCATTTCAGTACTCGATTAGACATATTTAAATTTACATTAATTTTCGCTGCAAGGAACTGCATTGATACTTAATTAAAAGCATTGTTCTATGTTGTTTAATATGGGGTTTTGATCCAACAAGTTTCTATTTACGTAATAAACCTATATTTCATAACATCCATATTTGATATATGTGGATAGTATTGTATTATAGATTTTACTCATTCTGTTAAGCACCGATCTCAATGACATTTACATACAGTTTACTCATTGGCCACTTTATGTACTTGTTTATGGTTTAACAGAATAGATTGACTCATGCCATAGGGATAAACAAATATGAACCGCCAACATCACTGTTCAATATGATGCGCTTCTGTATTAATAAATCAGACCACGTGTTGGCAGACATAATTTCAGTGTACCCTACTCACATGTAAAAGTCCATATTTAATTTCGACATCGTAGAGCTTGAACTCTTTAATTTCTCCTCGTATTGGACCAGGCAAGTTGTTGAACTTTCCCAATATATTGGCGAGACTCATCAACACAGGCTCTGTGGCAAATGCCAAAACTTCTCTGAAAATAAGACAACACACAATATCATATTTTACTATGTAGCACCGAAAATTCTGACTTAAATAAATAAACTAAACAATTTCAAATAATTTATTTATGACTCTAAGTATTTGTCAACATTTCAAGAAAAAACTTGACCATATGCCTATTGTATTATAAGTGACACATTAAGCTATTTCATAAGCTGATTGATTAACATCATTTTTCCCATAACAGATGTGCTCATCTTAACTATAATAAATATATTAAAGGCTTTAATAAAGTCCGATCCTATTTCTTACTGCTACTATTGATATTAATGATACTACTACTACACAAAACACCTCTTAATTTGATGGTGTACAGTGAGTCACAATATGTGGATCTGACAAATCAATCCTCAATCACCATTTTACCTGTTTAGTCCAACAAATCAGCCTTTGAGTTTGACACTGATACAATATCTCAAAAACAAAATGCTGTTTGATTTCTTCGTCTTGCTTGGATAACCAATAATATATGTTATATGTGTATTTCACAATGCCCTATCCATATTGATAACAATGGGTCAGATATTAACTAATAGAAATCACATGTTAATTTAGGCAATTTCACACTGGCCAAGTATTTAATCCTTAACTGCCTTATGCCGTGTTAAAGTAGACAGGTGACTGGTAACACAAGTAAGAAGGAAAATAGAAACTAACTCAAGCCTTTCCTTTTAAAGAGGCTTCTGGGTTAGTTCAAAATACACTAACGGTACATCAAAAGGTACAGGATAACCTTTGACTCGGTGGGTAATTATCACCGAGTGCAGATATACGCATCACTGAAGCAGGAATTATGTTTATAAAAACATCACCATTTGATGCACTTAGAGAATGCGTTTCCTATGTGACAGATTGGTAAGTGGTTATCTTGTATTTGGTTATGAGGGATACCATAATACAGTATGTTAAACACACAAAAACAAGTTAGTTGTTTATTATGAAGGACACTAATCAGATTGAAATTGGTTAACATAATAATAATGAGTTCAGTATTTAATAATAATAGTGTATATTTAATAAAGCATCCATAGTAGCAGGAGCTGTTCAAAAATGTTGTACAGTAATAATCCAAATACTTTAAAAGTAAAAATCTAATAACGTATTTAAAATGATAAACTTTATTTATCAGTTACCCAGTCAAGATATAATAATGCTCAACGTGGTGTGGTAATTTTTTTTTGTCTTGGCTCTGGACACATCAAGGACATATGGCCAAGGGCTAAATCCTTATGGAAACATCCCACAAACACAGGTCTAAATCCAGATTCATATTCACAATAATAATAATAATGACAAAATTCTATAGCACCAGTATCCTTGAAAAGAATCAAACTCAGTGTCTTTTTCTGTTATTTTAATCAGCTGTTCATCTTGTGTTTTTTCTCCCTTTGAGAAGATAAGACAAACTACAACATCACATCATTTAGAAAGAGTCAATCAATTCTTCATTGTACTTTTCTGTAGATGACACAATACAATCATTTTAATTCAATTACAATGATGAACTGTGGCAATGTGGCTAACAATGATGATGATTTATGGCCAATTTTGTGCACATGGTAGGCTAAATGGGCCGAGTGACCTCCAAAGATAATAAAGCAAAGTCAAAGATGAAACACCCTTCAGATATGCCCACGCCGAGATTCGAACTCAGCTGGTACTGATCTGTTATCCAAAGTGCTACCAGTTAGACCACAGAGGTGCCCCATGTTGTCTAACTAAATCCTGCTTCTATACACATAAGCTGGAAATCCCATCAATGGCAGCAACTATATATTGGTCATTAAGCTGGAAATCCCATCAATGGCAGCAACTATATATTGGTCATTAAGCTGCAAATCCCATCAATGGCAGCAACTATATATTGGTCATTAAGCTGGAAATCCCATCAATGGCAGCAACTATATATTGGTCATTAAGTAGACATTAATTCCCATGTTAGATTATGCCAGCCATTAATAACAGACTCTGGTACAAAATTATCATCACGAGTGACTCTGGCTTGTCATTAACCTTGCTGTACTCGTGCTATCATCCGCAATTTCTCTCTAACAGAATAATATCATCATTTTGGCATCTTCTTCCTTCAGATTCATCAGTGTCTTGCGTGTTTATTGTGGCATTCAAGGTTTGACATGATAATGATGGAAACTCTGTGGTTTTCATGGAGAAATATTTTCTGTGTGTGATTAATAAAAAAATAAACGAATGTTAGTCTGTGAACGTAAAAGTAAGATATGACGGATGATAGAGGTGGAGTTATCAAGTGCCATGAGAACGGATGAAACCGTCCACGAGAACGGATGAAACCGTCCACGGGAACAAATGAAACAGTCCACGAGAACGGATGAAACCGTCCACGAGAACAGATGAAACCGTCCATGAGAACGGATGAAACCGTCCACGAGAACGGATGAAACCGTCCACGAAAACAGATGTTTGTTTTAATATACAATTAATCTTTAGTTAAATTGTAATATCTTTAGCCTAGACTAATCACATGACAAATTGGCTAATTAGCGACTGCTGATAATATTTTGCATTCAAACAAATATAAAGTGTTTAAAATCACCAAAACCTTCCTAACTTCAATCCAAATAATTGGGAGCCAAGCACCCCTGCATTATATCTGCTTCTGCTGTATATTGGACTGTGTTATAGTGGGGCCAAATTGTAAGCATTACTACATCTGTTGAGTGACTGCACCAACAAAACTTACCTAGATTCCTCAACAGGATGTAGCACTGAGAGTATCTTTGGATGTCTAAGTCTCGTCATCTGCTGGACGCCCTTCTTGAGAACATCGACGATCAGATCGCGATCACGTCGCGGATAACGTTCCAACTGTTTCTTCTCAAAAATAAACAAACTCACTTCCTGTACAAAATAAATGAGAGGGTAAAAATACTGGTCATTAACAGATCATGAACAGTAATACTTAAAAAAAGATAAACTACTATCCCTCAAAAGTTCTACTAAACATTATTTCATCATATGTCTGACAACAGATTCTGATAGAACTTGAGAGATATTCTTCTGAATATTCCAGACTCCAGGTGTATCATAAATTTTGTTGCTTTAATTTATCATTTTCAGTTACAAGTTACCAATTAACCTAAAATCATAAAATGGGTATCATGTTGTGATGTAAACTACCCTGGTGAAAAGATCATGAACTATTCCTGAATCTTGCATGAACAGTTCATGCACAGAATTCGTGAACAACACATGAACAGTTCATGAATGGTTCTTCAACATGAAATGCTCCTATTCATGAAAAGTTTGTGAACATTTCAAGGCACAGAGTTCAGGAACTGTTCATGAACATTTCAATGCACATGGTCTATGAACAGTTCATGAACGGTTCTTGAACATGAAATGGTCCTATTTGTGAAGCTTAGCAGCACCTATCTGGCTTCTGTGACAGATAAAGCATTACTAGGCTGGTAACTAAGGCCAGAAAGCAGCCTGGGTGTCATGTATCAATTTGGAGCAATTCCACACGTAACATGTTGTTTTGTGTTGATAATTTCATGGGAAAAATATCAGTGTTTTAAGATCTCTAAACAACAAGGTTAGCAACTTGTGGATGATATTTGTAAATAATGATGTACTATTGATGACTGGTGAATGTGAGAGTAGTAAACAATTTGATGAATGTGGATTTGTGGATGTCTGTCACCCCGGATTAGGAAAGATTGACCCTACAAAGGTCATTCAGTTATGGAACAGTAAGGTAGCCAGCAAAACAGCTGATACATCCTCTATTAGGTATGTGATGACTGCTAATCATGATAATGGCCAGGAACTGATTGAAGTTCAGATGAAGAGTTGATATTATAGTGAGTGAGTAAGTGCGTGACAAAGTGAGTATTAGTAACTGCTTTGTTTAGCCTCAATGGTATTTATTCTGTAGACATCATGGCTGAAAACATAATCCCTAAGGAAATGAGACAAAGTACACGTATTTAAGATTTAAAGGTAATAAATCAAGATACTTGTGAAAAAGCATATCATATTTATTCAATGTATGATCGAATATTGACATACCTGACCCCTTCTAGCTGTCTGATCCACCCACTTTTCTATAAATTATAACTAACATGGGATATTAAAACTATGTACTAGTACTCTTTTTGTTCTACAATTGAAGATTTCTACTATGAACATAATATTTATTCACAGACTTTTTGGTCTAAAGAAATTTTCACAGGGAATATTATTTTCAGGACATTTCCTGATTTTTTTAATTCAAGGACATTTCCAGGACCTGGAAAATGAATTGGTTATTTTCTGGAATTTCCATGACATGTGGGAACCCTGTTACAGTGTTTTGTGAGATAATTCATTGGGTATTACAATAAAATACAGTACACACAGAGGAAATATTTATTACAGTGTGTTTCGGGGGGTTTAAGAACTGCCAATTACAGCGTAACCTAATCACAATATCATTCCAAGCTGTGTCATGATAGATGATCAGATAATTGCAGTCCACTGTGATACCTTACTGATAAAATAAACTCTGAAGCTCAAATATTGGAGTTATGAAGATTGGCAATATAATTTAACAATGTGTCAACATTGTGAACAAGTTTCTGTTTGCACCATTGAGTCTGAGCCGAGTGTTACTACGTATCAAATTTTATTTAGATTCCACCACATGGAACTGTTCATACTTATGGACTAAGGTAGGCGTGGATGAACGATCACTAAGTGATGCATGTAAATGCATGAGGATTAGCTCTTAGGTTTGAGTAAATCATAACATTTACTCAGAATTGAGGTAATAATTAATTCTAGTTCAGTAATAATCTGTTGCGCAATATTCTTACTTTGTTTTTAACGTAGTCATTCAACTGTTTTTTTATGTAGGCAGAGTGTACACAATACAAGTTTGTCACATGTTCATCTCAAAGTGTTATGTTGGCTGGTGTGTACAAAGACCCACATTTTCACCCTGGCCAAACAAATATTTCTGGTGTGGGATCTGTCTGACCTTAGATGTCCATACAATTTATAGAGGTAGGATTTTATTAGCTATTTGAACCCAGAATGAAGCTGAGGTCAGCCAGCACCTATGTGGTGTCAAAATGTTGTGATGATGGGTTTCTTTTGAATCACACCAAATTATTGCTGACTCTAAACTGTTGTATCAAAAGTACTCATCTTGTATATGTATTAGCTTATCATTGAATCATAGGCATGTGCTACTTTCTGTAGGGTGTGATGCCAAATGATACTTTTTGTATGTGCTTCTGGCATGACATGTTTGTCACAAATGAAAAGCAGATTAGTTGGGCCCCACAGGCTGATGAGCAGCCCATATTTATTTATTATCAATATTTATGATTTATTTACACACACACACAATGGATTATTATGTTCACCTCACCAATATTGTTTAAATAAGGAAAGTATAATCAGATGAGGTTCACCCAAAAGGTAGTTTCTATAACAAATTAAATCTATGCAAATATTTCATTTGGCATCATATACTGTGACTGAGGCTGTAAATTTTAAAGTTACTACAAGAATAAATTAAATCTTATTTATATTGTAATAGTAGATCCTACAAAAGATGAGATGCACACACACACACATTGTGTGTGTATATATATATATATATATATATATATATATATATATAGAGAGAGAGAGAGAGAGAGAGAGAGAGAGAGAGAGAGCAGACAGACAGACAGAGAGTAGTAATATCAAACCTGTTTAGTTGAACGTTTCACTCCAGCATGTATTCTCCACATCATACCAGGTCCACCACTTCCTTTGTGTTCCAGTATTTCAAACTCTGCTATAAGTGGATTACCCGTGATAACATTAGTGATTGTGCTCTTCAACCTGTTGATAACATCCATTTTATCTACAGAACCGTTCCACTCTGAAAATGTTATGAAAATATAATTACCTAATTTTCCATCTTGCAGTAAAACGCTTCTTATTAATATTTTGTTCATTTGCTACATTGTAGATATATATTTCAGATTTTGTGTATGTGTGTGTGTGTGTTTGTATGCATTTGTGAATGTATTTAGCCCAGATACATTTTTGGCCACCAATCCATTTCATCTGCCATTATAATATCATTAAACACTGAGCTGCATCACCATTCCATCACACTATAACTTGTATGCAATCAGTCAATCAGATTCTAATAATCATAAACATTTCTGTTTGCAAAAATTATATGACAGTTACCAAAAGGAATTAATGCGATGATAGTGAAGTGTACAATTAACCATTTTCTAAGATCTGAGAAATATATTTTTAATATTCAGTAGTAATCAGTGGAAAATAGTTTTTTTATATAGTCTGTCCTTATAACATTTATAATGGCTTCAGGACAAGATCATAAAAAGTAGCATGGACGCAGCAGAGAAAGAATTCAGTGGATCACTAAATTGGATCACAGAAATATGAATTAACTCATCAATTAAATAACATAATATAGTTAGTTATATAATACTAAAAGTTTATAACACCAATAAAAATAGACATTAAGGACAAATAATCATATTACTTGATGAGTTAAATTGTTTCACCTTGGAGCTCACTGCATCTGGGACATATGGCCAACTTTAGGGGATTCTAGTGGGAAATATATCCCCAACGTAAACAAAACTGCAACCCGGAGGTTTGTAACACAGTGATACAACTATTGTACCATCAGAACATGTGGGGATATATAAGGAATGTTTGTGTAATTATAGCTGGAATCAAAGCAGGAAGCCGAACATCAAAACCAGTGACCAGAAAAAGTTTCTTTCGGGTCAGTGGTCGGAACCATGTATGTTGGTGGTAAAAAGTCAAGCACTGAGCACTATTTTGGCTTGTTTCAGATGCTCAGGGGTGAGGATATAAAGATCATATAAAGAGCAACCATATGTCCTGCAGTAAATAATGCATAAAATTAACAAACCCCCTATAAGAGGCTGTGCCACACAGTGACGGCCGGGGGTGTGTCCGAATTTGGGAGTCTGCATTAAGTGCTCAGCAAACCACTTCGATGTTTGTATGCATGTGTGCTTTAATTCTAATTACCTGTCCAAATTAACAGTTACAGTTAATTAGTGATAAACATATAACAAACTTGATGCCCGCAAATAAAATATAAACATTTAGAACAGAGGATGTACACAAAACATTTAGATAAATAAATTGAATAAACGACATAGTCATGTCGACATATGTGATATTAATGATACTAGTATTAATACTACTAATGATCTTACACCCAGACCTACTGATACTCACAAAGCTACATGATATGCAGTGTGTCTGGATTTTAGTAGTTTATTGATACTAATCAGTCTAATGATAGGCCCGGGCTATGATACTGATAGGGGCTACAAAAATGTGTTTTGCATAATCATAACATAACTGACTGCTTAGAAAATATAATTATCAGGCATATATAAATGAACTTACATAGATATTAGAGTAAAATTTTATTCTATAATTCTAATGAGCCGCTAGTCAATTAAACAGACAAAATGTTCCATTTTGACAGCTGCCAACACAGATGAGCGATAATACAAGTTGGCAGTCAACCGGAAATACTAAGACTATTGCATTAACAATCACTTGAGGGAGCCACCGAACTACTTGTATCTGACTGCAGATTCTATGTGGTCTTTGCTGACTGTTTGATGATAATAATAATTAATTTTTTTATAGTAATAGTCCATTAAAAAGGCGGATTACTCTAAGGTATTTTACAAAAATATATATTACAACATGTTGTGCCTCACATAGAACAACACATATTTTATACATATAGACTAATTTATAGATATTATAAATATACAAAATATTTTCTAATGTTTTACTAATATCACAGAACGCATATATAAATTCTCTGCTAATATTCAGAAATACTTATCTCTGTATACTGCTGTGTGGCTGCATGGCATTGGTTGAGAATATGATGTTTACTCATTAAAAATGTTCTAAACCCGTCTAAGCTTCTCTCTCTGTGTGTGTGTGTGTGTGGTGTGTGTGTGTGTGTGTGTGTGTGTGTGTGAGTGTGTTCCTTTTGCGAGTGTGTGTTACCCTGAGACGTCCAGCACGCGCCCACATACACACGTATATATATACATATATATATATACGGTGTATAGATTTGCATGAACATGACATATTTGCACAGATTTAGTTAGTTTTTATTTCGAATCCAGCGCAACTATTCTCTTTAAGATGTTCTAAACGTCAAACGTTGCCGTCCATTAAATGTTTATTATTTTGACGTCAGCCTCTTTTTACGTTGGCCTCTTTGGCCACGTGGATAGAGCGGGAGACTATTTACCTACGGCTGTGGTCATTTTGTGCGGGAGGTCGCAGGTTCGCGCCTCGGCCGTGGCACTATAATAGGCCATATATTCTAAATTCAAAATTTATTTACAATTAGTCTCCGTGAGGAAGCTGTAAATTACAGACCATTTGCGTCTCCCTCATTTGAGCTTGCCAGCCACGCAAAATAACTGCCATTTCGGCAATTATCTGTAGACTCGATAAACATTCCATTGCATCATTTCATCGGTTCAACAGGAACTTAAATAAGATACGGTACACAATCGACAATATGAATTCCATAGAATCGGGATTAATTGGTGATGATGATTGATGTTTTACGGCCACCTTTGTGAACGAGGTAGGCTAAATGGGCCGAGCGACCTCCAAAGGTAATGAGGCGAAGTCAAATACGAAACAACCTTCAGATATCAGGATTAATTAATTAATTAACCGATAAAAATGATTTAAACCGATGGAAGCCTCGGAGTACAGGTGTCGATCTGCCGGAGATATTTGATGATGATGTATGTTATCAGAACAAATAAAATTTAAAATTTAGACAGGTTTAGACCCGATACAGATATCTGTGAACTAATAAAATCATATCTGTACAACTGTGATTGTGAGTCTATATATACTTGTTTGCTGATGAAGAGCGAAATCTTTCCCTGAAGTTGATTAAATTCGATGTTAGTTTCAGTGAGTGGTTATAAATGCCGACTTCTCGCTGAACATATGTTCACTTTATGAGTCCTATTTTAAAACATACCCAGGAAAAGGTTCGGCTGGAGAAGAATTATCTTTAACAAAATTAAATTAAATTAAAATAGTTAGGGTATTGAGTCCAGTGGAAATTTGTTGTGGTTTATTTCGTAAGATGCTGTTAGATCTGGTGTTAACGTTTTGTCAATAAGACCATCAGGTACACCAAGAAATGGTATGAGAGAGAGAAAAGGAGAGAGAGTGGGGGGGGGGAGAAAGAAGAGAGAGGGGGAGAGAGAGGGGGGAGATAGAGAGAGAGCTTAACCAACGTTTTGTCAATAAGACCATCAGGTACACCTGTCATATACGAGAAATAGTATGAGAGAGAGAGAAAAGGAGAAAGAGAGAGAGAAAGAAAGAGAGGGAGAGAGAGAGAGAGAGAGAGAGAGAGAGAGAGAGAGAGAGAGAGAGAGAGAGCTTAGCCCCGTGATGACATAAGAAATAATACCTAAAATCTTTCAAGTCACGTTTTCACGATATTAGAGACAAACGTCCTGAGTAATGTTCAAATCCCAAAGATTGCTAAAACACACATTTTGGAAACTATTAGAAATTATGGAAGAAAACTAAACCGAAAATATATCTTTAGCCCTAACTACAGCAATTTTAGTAAACTACAAAAAAAAATTACATCTAAATCAAATTGCGTTCTACGGTACAAGAGAACTGATCCCGATTTATTAAAATATGTTAACAATTAGAGAACAGTTTGCTCTAAATAAGGTGCGTAAAAATAAATAAAGTCTGTAAAAAAGCTGATAAAGGTTCAGTAGTAGTAGTAATTTAAAAAAAAATCATTTCACTGAAGGTTATCACCAATTAAATAATGATAATCATTACAATATAATTAAAGATGTAATATACACCCTAACGGCGACTTAAATAATTGCCAATTTAAACAAACATAAATCTACTTGTACTATTTCTGAAAATAATTGCAATTCCTTTCACCTCCACGGGATCAAAGATCTCGATATTTCTATATGTTCCCCAAAATTCACAGAGATTAGTTATTGGACAATACCAAACGTGATGCGTTTAGGAAGACCAATAGTGTCTGATTGTAACAGTGAATCCAAAAACCTATCATCCTTTATAGATAATCACTTAAAACCTTCTGATATTGATTGTCCTTCTTGTTTAACCCCCCCCCCCAACATATACGATTTTTGCCTGATAATCGTCTGCTTATGACATGAAATATTGAGAGTATGTACACTAATATAGGTCACTTTTAAGTGTTACAAGCGGCCAGTGACATAATGAAATATTATCTCCTATATGATCTAGTCTCTCACAGACAACATCTCACTCTATCTCATTGATACAATTATCTACTGACTATAGTGAGCTACACGAACACGTACATAGAAATAAAGGAAAAATAAACAAATAAACACAAATATATATTTATACACAGTTGTATTATTTATTAATTATCATTATTCCAACCATCATTCATAATGTGTCTTTTGTGTTGTCTGTCTGATAGTCTGGTAATAATACGACACTATATATATATATATATATATATATAGAGAGAGAGAGAGAGGAGAGAGAGAGAGTAGTAAACATTTAGTCATACCTGTATCCAGTTGTAGAAGCAGACATAATTAGAAAACATGAAGCATCTGTCTGTTTTGATGATATCGTCTGAGAGTCAACTAGCCAGTAAGTGTAATTTATTTTCTTGATTTCATAAACATGATGATGACGATGACGATTATGATGATGATCATCATCATAATAATAATAATAATAATAATAATAATAATAGCAGAAAAAAACGGAAACTCTTTGGCTGAGCGGATAGTGTGGTTGGCCACAGATTTTGTTCTAGGATCGAACATCAAATTACGGCTAATCTATACCTAAAAGACTCTTCACCTCATTGGCCTGGGATGATGGCCTCAGAGTGCAATAGCTAGAGCAGATTTGTGCGAAACACGCTTATAAATGTGACCCGGAAAACAGCGAAACTTTCATATTTTAACTTCAGAAAGTTCCTAATCATGATAAAAACAATATTAACGGCTAAACAAAAACTTCAACTAAAGTTCAGTTCGTCTAAACAGCGTTTAGTTTTTCTTCTGCTCGAAATATAATTACCCTATTCGACTGTTTAACGCACATGCCCTAATAAGGGCACACCCCTCTTCCGACGGAAGCGCCACGTGGTTCGATTTTCGCGGAATCTTTTTCACGATTAACAGAGTCCGAACACCAGCAAATGTAATCAGATGTGTGTGTATGTGTGTGTTAGCATGGTCGCCAACTACGAAAAGCAACTGCGACATGCCAAATGCAACATGCGTCTTTCTAGAAGGGCTGAAAATTGGTTGAACTAACACATTGAGTTGTGATCTTTGGAATTCTGAAAAGCTGTTAATGGTTAGAAGACTTGGATTTGAAACAATTCAAGTGCATCAATTCAAGTGAATGCAACGGAAACTTTGTTCGCCATTTTCTGAGCGCGCTGTTCGCTAAATAGCTGGAATACGGTAGGTCAGGTGAAAGGTTATACTTCCGACTTTAATTGTTTTCGACGGATCTATACCGCATTGTCCTCGTCTATCGTTTTTACGGCCTCGTCATTTCGTGAAATATTGATAACCGATGGAACGAAATACTTTATAGGAACTGTCGTCATTTTGTTCTCATTTTATTTGTTGTTATGCTGAGAGACGTAACGTTCTCATTGTTATTGTGGTGGTGATCATTAATACGAGAGGTATACGTTTTAAAGGGTTGGCTGATCTGCTCAGCAAAAAAAGCTGTTAAGCTTATTGGCATAAATTTTGTAAATTGTTGTGTTGATGTTTAAAAAAGAACATAAACAATTATATCTCATTTTATCGCTTCTCTTATTGTCGATCTATTGATTGATTTGTTTTTTTATATCCTCATCTAATTATCTTCGAGCGTATATTTTATCCATCTATCTGTACATCTATCTATCTATTATAAACTAGGCGACTGACCACGTTAAATTGCGCTGCCGTTTCCGCTGAATTATTAAAAATAAAAGGGGACGTTAACTACGCCCCTGAGGACGTTAAACACTCTGATACTGACTACTCTCATGGTATTTCGGCTCCATCTTTCCATACTGCTCCCTTGTGAGTGGCGGGGGGAGGAATTTTCTCAATCACTTCAACGTAGAGACTGTGCTGAATAAGCGACAGCCTGGGGATTATCCCCGAAAAACAAAACAAACAAACACTAATTGTCCATCTATTAGGTCCTGTCGCATTTTCGGTAAAATTCCCGCTGTAATTACACAATGGATTATTCAGATTAATCAACTCAAATGCAAGACATTAACATAAGTACACTGTCTGTAGTACAGTTCAATGTCTTCAAAGACAAACTCTCACAGGCGGAATGCCTCGTGTGATTCGGGTAGAATGACGAAGCTCTGACCTTGCTGACTTATGTGTACTGCAGTCTGGTGTACTCGATGCAGGTGTAGAATCACACACAACAATGAGCTGTGGCTGTGTGGACTTCACAGGAAAACCCAGAATTTCAGTCTCAGCATTTACAGGATGAAGGAGTCGGACCATCAGGTAGTACTTGATGTTTCATCTTTGTATGAGGTACAACCAGTTCACTTACAGGATAGTTGCACGCGTGGCGCAGAAGATGATCTTGATGTCGTCGCACGACACGTCCGTGGGGCAATTAGACTGTGAATGATACTGGGCTTGTGCTTTGGATAATTTCGCCAGGTAACCATGTTGGTCCAGGCGTGAAGTTACGCACTAACACATGATCACCCGGGTCAATTCTGCGATCCTTGGCGTATTGATCGTGCTGCATCTTTTGACTTATCTGCTTCTCTTCCACCCTAGCCCTTGTGTTCGACCGAATCAAGTCAAATATTGACTTTGGACGTCTACGAAGCAACATTTCAGCAGGTAAGTGATTCGTGGTTGAATGTGGTGTTAGCCGGTAATTTGCAAGCCAACGCGTCAAGCACAACTGCAATGTGGCAGGCTGCATGCGTTTTATTAACTTGTATTGCTTCCTTGTATTGCTAAGCCATTTGTTGACGAATGATGGGGTTCGATGTATATATGCCGTATTCCATTGGCTGATATGACTTCACGTAACTCGTCACTTGTGAACGTCGGGCCATTGTCACTCACAATACAATCTGGCGGCAGACCATGAGTGGCGAAACAATACCTCAGTCTCTCAACTGTGTTTCGGCTCGTTATGTTCTGCATCTGGAACACTTCCAACCATTTGGTGTGAAAATCTACAACCATTGGGAACATGTGTCCCATGAAAGGACCCGCAAAGTCTACATGTAATCGGCTCCATGCATTTGCTGTATACTCCCACGGATGGAGTGGTGCCTTTGCAGGTGCATGTTGATTTACCTGACATGAGTGACAGTGTTTTACTTTCGTCTCTAGATCCATATCCAAGGATGGCCACCACACATAATTTCTCGCCAAACTCTTCATTCGCGAAATGTCAGGGTGTGTCTCGTGTAATTCTTCCATCAACACGGAGCGATGGACTGTGGGTACAATGACTCTTGTACAGCACAGGATACAACCATCTTAGCAAGACAGTTCATGTCTTCGACTGTAGAATACATCTATGCTCTTTTCTGGCCACTGGTGTAATACACTCGTGTAACACTCGTGACATAACTGGGTCGGTTTTTGTTGCTTCTTTGGTCATACTGGCTGTCACAGGACCTTCCTCCAGGTGTTGTGGCAGGTTCAACATAGGTTCTAACACTGGAACCTCCACCGTTCCTTTCAGTGGCAGTCTGCTCAACGCATCTGCATTCGCAATGCTTGTTCCATGCCTATGCACGAGCTCGTAGTTGTAGCCTTGCATGAGAAGAGCCCACCTGCAAACAAGCAGAGCAGTGTTGTGGAAGAGGCTTAAACTCTCCTAGCAAACCCAAGAGTGGCTTGTAGTCCGTGTAGATCTTGAAATGTCGACCCCACAGATACTTGTGAAATTAGCGAACATCGCAGATCATTGCTAGCGCCTCCTTTTCGACCTGTGAATAGTTCCTTTCTGCGGGTGCTATGGTTCTGGAATGAAAAGCGATTGGATGCTCCCCATCCTCAATTTGATGAGCCAGAACTGCACCAACACCATAAGACGATGCATCACCAGTAAGAAGTAGTGACTTATGCATATTATAATGTGTCAGAATTGTGGCTTTCCGCAGAAGCTCCTTTGTTGGTTACTGCCCAGCGGAAGACCTGGCCTTTCTTAAGTAGTTGGTGAAGAGGTTAAAGGATCGTAGCCAAATAAGATCTCAAATCTCAAGTAGAAAGTCAGCATGCCCTGGAATGACTTGACCGGTGTGACATTTGAGGGTGCTCTGACTCTACTCTCTAGGGTAGCCAATCCATCTTTTGTGCTTCGATGGCCTAGATATTCCACAGCCTCAACACCAAATTGCATTTCTCCTTCTTGAGATGGAGGCATGCCCCCGCAAGTTGCCGTAGGACCTCTTTCACGTTTGCTTTGTGTCCTTTCTCAGTAACATCAGTTACCGAAATGTCATCCCAGTATACAACTGTGTGGCGGATGCCTGCCAGAGGATTCTCGATCGCCCGCTGGAAGTGTTTATCGTCAGGTATTTTTACTGTCATCATCAATGAGAACCTGTTGGTAAGCAAGTGTGACAAATAAGACTTTCAGAGTCGGAAGTGGGTACTGCTCAACATGCGAATATTTGTTCACCGTAACTTTGTAGTCCCCACAAATGCGCACTGTGCCGTCAGACTTCAAGATAAGAACAATAGGCGCAATCTACTGAGAATATGCCACTGGCTCGATTGTGTTGGCACTTAGTAGTCGATCAAGCTGATCATCGGCTCTCTTTCTCATCAAGTATGGAACTGTTCTTGCTTTGCAAAACACCGGCTTGGCATCTGGTTTCACGTGGATGGCCGCCTTCACATCTTTCATTGTACCTATGTCATCGTCAAACAGTTCTGGAAACCAAGCAAAAGGGTTGTTTGGCTCCCTCTCACTGTGGAGTTTATGCGCTTCTCTCCAGTCCAATTGAAGTTTTCCCATCCAATTCCGTCCCAAGAGACTAGCTCCATCTCCCGGCACTACTAACAACGGAAGTTTCTTCTCTTTGCCATGGTAACGGACTACCACCATCACTTCCCCACCTGTCTTCAGCGCTCCCCAGTGTACGTACGAAGTTGTAATGTACTAGGTTTCAGAGGTGGTGGTAGTTTCCCCCGTAAACGTTTGAACGTCACTGAACTGACAAGGGAGATAGTAGCTCCTGTGTCTACCTCCATCTCGAGTTTCTCTCCACTTACTTCAAGCTCAATCTTGATGGGCGGTTCAGAGGCAGTCTTTTGCATGGTCACTTCATAGATAGAGTACAGCTCTGTACTCCGTGTACTATCTGTTGGTTGTTTTACATCATCTTGATGTATACGATTGTCACCTCCCCATATTTGTTTCTTACTACGACATATCTGAGATATGTAACCTGTAACACCGGATAAATTGTTTATACAGAACTCACTGAAAAATCAACAACACCATTATGGATGATATTAATATGGTATTATGGCATTGAAAATACGTGGAATTGCACGGTATAATTGACTTAATAATTGGTGTTTTATATTCTGGAAACCTGACAAATATCAAGTTGTGTCCCAATGATAGCTACCGCTCTAACATCGTCTGCGATGATAGCCGTATTTCTAACCGCAAGATGGCGCGACGGCATGGTTTGGTCACATTTGGTTCGACAAGTTCTTCCACTTCTTATATTACTCAACTTTGATCAGATAATTTGATCAATACATCCCGTTACCGATACCCATTCTACTTCTTTATTATTTTATTAAAATACTATTTTATTAAAATAATTTAAATATTGATATAATAGTACTACACCTACATCAAAACCTCTGTAATTTATTATACTCTCACTATATCTCTCTCTCTCTCTTCCAGCCCCTTCATATATATATATATATATATATATATATATATACTTTCTTAGTAATCTGATATAATTCCATATTTAATTGTGTTTTCAGTGTTGATGGTTATTGTCATATTAATTCAAGATGCTCAGTCTGACACAACAACGGGTAAGTATATGATTGACTTTATTGCTTGTTCTGAATTCCCATCATCATCATCATCATCATCATCATCGCTATCATCATTTTAGTTGTAGTACAGTTAAATATGGATTATCCGATTGGTGTGCATACGGTGAGTGTTGACGGATTACAAAGACGAACGGAGTAATCAATATTAGCTGACTCGGCAACTTCGTAAATATCGATGCAGCGTAATATTTTATTTTGAAGCAGTCCATTTAATTTAATAATAAATGAGGAACGTCCGTAGAAAGACAAAAACAATAGACTGATCATTCTGTGTGCTATAGGTTGATGTCGTCTGCACAAAATGTGACCGAGGCTTGAACATTGAAATAACATCACTGATGGGTGATTGGTGGGACATAACCCTCTGACACACTTCTCAATGACCTTATTCTGGGGTCAGCTATCCCAGTAAAGTTGTTTGGAATATTCGCATCTGTTGTCTATGCGCTACGTATATATCTGTTAGTATTTGGTACTGTGTTGGTGGTAGTAATACCAGTAGTAATACATATGATTGTACTTGGTTGACGATCTGGATTTTAGTAGCGGTAATAGCAGTAGTAGTTGTTGTTGTTGTCGTGGTAGTTGTGGTTGTAAAAGTAATGTTTGCGGTTGTAGTAGTTTGGTAGTAATAATAGTAGTAATAGTAGCAGTAGTTGTTACGGTGGTAGTTCTGGTAATAATAATAATACTAATAATACTAATAATAATAATAGTACTACTAGTAGTAGTAGTAGTAGTATTAGTAGTAGTAGTAGTAGTAGTAGTATCATCAACATCAATAACAGGGGTAACAGTTCCTTTCTCACGCCACCTAACGTCATTTGTTATCATTTTAGTTATAAAATCCACCTTAGAAATAGTTCAATTCTATCATAGAGATTCCAAATTGAGGGGGGAGGTGTAAGCACTGAGTCCTGAGAGATAGATCGTTAGGTAACGAACTGAGTTGAGCTATATTTTACACAATAAAAACACATTTCAGCGGCTCATAATGACCAAGTTTATTTATATTTTGCCCTAAATGCGGCAAATAATTTTAGCTCCTGCTAAGAATTGCCAAGAATTGACGAAAATCGTCTAACAGTGACTAAAGGATTCGACCCCGTCTGTTAATAACCCAGTACTTTCTTTTTTCAGCATACCCATTTCCGGAAGAATTAGAATGGATCAACAGATACAATCTGTGGGATGATTCTAATTTACTAACTACCACTCAGCCAGTTCTGACAATTAGTCAGGTAAACATTATGACGATTACTAAACTATAAAGTACGATTACAGAGGTGATGGCGTTATGACCATTGTTTAACAAGCTGCCGATAAAGAATTCTATTCGGAGCATAATTAAATACGTTTATATCGATTGTGTGAGGAGCGAAAGGAAAGATAGCGAAGACTACAGGTGTCTATCAGTTAAATATTTGACGATCTAAAACCTCATATCCATTTGGAATATTTTGCAATATTAGATTAATAGACCGATCCAAGCGAAATGCGTTGCATCGGTTACCAACTGCGGTCTCCGGTCAGAAACAGCTATGGCGCCCACTGTTAACTGGGGATGGCAACTTTTCGCTAACGATAAATACTCAAAATATTTCAGCAAATTATTTCATATTACACTGAGACTAGTATTTCAGCTGAACGATGGTGTCTCTCCAAAGGATTTAACACAATATTTATCAAGATATAACCCAATGATTGACCGGACCGATCTTTTAGATGAATGACCCAGCTAAGCCTTAGTTATTCATGCTGATTTGTAGGAGATTTTTAGCATTGGTTTCAATGGATTAAATAAATGATTTTAAAATTAATCTTTTAGCTGAAAGTAAATTGTTTATATATTTAATGTATAGTTTTGGAAATATTATTTTTATTTGTATCTGGGAACCAATCACATATGTATCACCTGTATATTATTAAAACAATTTTTTATTACATTAGAGTATTAATACCCCTGACATTTACATGTAGTAAACATTGCAAGAACGGCTGATTTAGAAGAGGAAAAACCGTTCACTTTCAATACACGATATGTTTGCCTACATACCAATGTAACAGTAACAGGAATCACCCATTGAATTATAATCTATGTGATCATTGATTTTATCAATTCATATCGTCATGTCAGATGGCAAAGGTTCTACAAAAAATAATTTTGAACTAGACAGGCCGGACCATGACAGCCATACGAATCGCACTAAACGTTACTTAGTTTAGTGGCATATATCTATTGGATGAAGTTTATGCCATTCCAATTAAATGCAAAATTATGATCTGGCGATCACATATCCTTAATGGACTATAAATAAAATCCAAATATATATGGCAAGTAGCCTATATACAGCTTTTCAGTAGGATATTTATCGGCCACTACACGCGTAAATCGCCATGCAACACAGTGATTCTTAAACTTCTAACCCGAGACCTTAGTGTGAAATTCAGCCGCATGGTGGCGCCAGGGGTAATTGAATCCTTTTTTTCGAATTAAATTTTTAAATCTCGGTTACAATGGTTGTCTTTCCGATCTTTTCTATTTTTTATTTAATATTTCCTCTGATGTCCAATCAACTAATAACAATCACATTAAATTTATTTCCGAATTCACTACGACTAGCTATCCTGATCAATCCTTGCGTAATGTTTACATACGTCTAATCCTAGCTGGAACAGTTGGCGGTAACAAAGTACAAACAATAGCAGTATATACTGGTATTCAGATGTCTATTATATTGGAAAAATCTTAGATCGTTCGGTTGGATAGACTAAAATTAAATTGTCTCTGGAAAGGGGTATAAATTTAGCCCTTAAATGCAACTTCGTACTCGTATATATTAACGAAGTAGTTGCGTAGCCGAGGATTGGAACCGTGTTCGCTGGCGCTAAAGGTTCGAACACTCAATGCGCATGCGCTGGCTCCCGATAGCGGCGAACACTTGCGCATGCGCTGACTTGAAATGTGGCGTCTAAGCATAATACAGTTTTATTTGGTCTAAAGTTAGGTTGAAACTTTCGACATATTTATAGATGTTCAAACAAAAATAAGGGAGGTTTATGATATGACACCAGTCCAACCATATCGACGTGACTGTAACACGTTGGCTCGGATCTTTATATCCGCGTCCGAGCATCGGAAACAAGCCAAAATAGGCGCATCCGCGCTCAGCTCTATATCACCAGCGTACACAGTTCCGATGCTCGGCATGCGGCTCCGCGCACCAGAAAAACAAGGTGACCTTGTGTTGTTTCTGGTATAAGTGTATTATCTTAAAGAAAGAAACAGTAATGGATGAATGTCATTGTTCTTTCACTTTCCAGGAGAAAGTTAACGTTTAATTTACCTGGATCCATTTGTTTAATAACCGGGAACGTTCTCTTTGTTTAGGACGAGAACACGACGACAATGGCTCCCCCTAGCGGTGATCCAAACCGATCCAGAATGGGGATAATTGGCGTGTCGGTAGCTGTTGGTGGCTCTCTGTTGTTTATCGTCGCCTTGTTTCTTCTCCGAGTTAGCGGTTCCGGAAAGATAAAGAAAGGAGGGATCCGGAATAATGAAAAGGTGTAAATCGGACACACTCCCCGGAAGTATAATGACAGATATTTATGTGATCATTTTGTCTTCAATAAAGAGATATATTCCGATATCAAGGGCCGTCAATTTGCTTTAATTATTTGTCTGCGGATGAATACTGGATCATTGCGTATGTGAGCGCGCGTCTGGGCGCATGCGCAGCATTGTGACAAGACACTGGCACGGAGTATCACGAATCGTGATTGCAACCTCTGAACGATTCATTCCAAGGAGGCGACTCACCATACATAAATATGTCGTATGTCTAAAAAGTGGTAACACGACTCCCGTGAGAATATCCACACAAAGGTTATTAATAGCCGCGGATGACAACAATGATTGCTTGTGCGTTAGAGGACCATTGAAATAAATGAACTATTCTCTGTTAGATGTTAAAATACAAATGTACATTTTCGGACAAATAACACTGAGTCAAGTTTTATGACGACAATAAAAAATTATAGTTCGGCGTATTCACCCACATCAACGACAACAGCTAATTAGAACCATATCAATCTGGAGTATATTCATGTTATGTACAATTCATTCCCAAATCACGACGGGAAAATGGAAGTTTAAATATAAATAATAGGTTTATCGCCGAAATATGACATTTCAAGTGATCAGAACTTTGATGAGTGAGTGAGAATGAGTGGGTGAGTGAGTGAGTGAGTGAGTGAGTGAGTGAGTGAGTGAGTGAGTACACTGGATATTTAGTACACTGGATCATCGGTCTGGAGAAATGAGATAATCAGGCCGAAGTATTTCATTAATAGATAGGCGTCTCCAGACACTGACAATATCTGGATCTGATCCACAAAACATAGAGACTTCCTCCGTAATTTTACTAATTACAACAATAAATAGGATTTAAGGGGAACTTACTCACTAAGATGAATATCTGATGAATTTCATCAAGGAAAATCCCCCCCCCAAGTTACCTTCCACAAACAAAATCTTAACCCCACCATCACTCCTTTAATTAACGAATTACCCCCCCCCCCCTCCTCTCCGCTACAACATCTATAATTTCGGTTGATGTTTTTAGGTTTAGATGTTTTGTACTCACGCCATATTGGATTTATACAAATGGTAAATAGCAAAACCGGACTTCGTACATCTGATATTACGCATTCCAACATCGCGTACAAAAACCTACAATCACTGGTCTCTCTCTCTCTCTCTATATATATATATATATATATATATATATGGTGTGTGTGTGTGTGTGTGTGTTGTGTATGTGTGTGTTTTTATAAATAAACATTTACTCGAGCAGGATTAGCCAATGATAATGGTGATGAGCTTATCATATTTTTAATCAAAGTGGTACAACTATATGTTTCCCCCCCCCCTCCCTCAATACATTCCACCAAACGGTGTATCGTCTTTTACTATCTGTGGTGAGACTGTATATTTCAGACTTCGAGGGAATACATCAAAGGGCAATATTTTACACTTCCATAAGCAAAAAATGCTGAATATCTAGTATTTAATAATTAATTAAAGCTAAAATAACTGTGAATAACAGCTGTCAATAAAAAAATCACAAACATCCCCCTCTCCCCGCCTTAGGTCATTTTAGTGCACCTCAAATTGGCCTTTACGCCAATTTTCTAAAGTAAATTTCAGTTCAGCGAACGTCTTTACATCCGATTTACGTCACTCAACTACGTCACCTACGTCATACTAAAAAGACGTGCAATAAATAAATTAACAATATAAAGAAGCTACAAAATAGTTTAAAATGCAATCAAAACACAATAAAAATATAAAAAGGAATAAAATAAAATATTGACATAGAAAGGAATTTTTAATGCATTATATCTGGTTTACGTCAAAAACTGAGTTACGTCACGACCTTTGCAACTAATTAATGACATATGGGCGGGGTATGACCATAGTAAATGGGGAAATATATTACGCCCCAAAGTGACCACACACTCGCGCGCGCGCACACACATACAGGGGCGCGCACGCACGCACACACAGACACGCATTTCCTTTTTTAATAAGAATACAAACAGCGGGTGGTTAATTCGGCTATCTGTCCACATAACTATGGTGTTATAAGAATAATAAACTTTTTATGACTAAGCATCATATTCCCAATCAAATTCCCAACCAATGTCATTATGTCATTCTTTTATCAGAATTGTTTGCGAACACACAGACAAACAAACAAACAAAAGAAAACACGCGCATTCGCTTTTATTTCTATAAATGTTCAAATATATTTGTTTGTTTTTATTGTAATTAAACTTTTTACGACATTTCTGTTATCGTCTGCCAGAAGATTCGCCTCTACTCCAGTATTGACGACAACGAACGGTCTCTGCCCTAAATATCAAGAAATGTATTTGGAAATCATGATAAATGTTGAAAGTTTGTAAATAAAAGGCAATAAAATATATAGAAGATGTTACAATTAACTGGTCTACAAGAAGAAAGCCTATTGTTTTTAACTTATTCTCAATTCCAAAACGTTTATGGTACGATTTAGGCGTATCCGTGTTCTCTTGCGGATCTACCTTCACGTAGTTCATTCGTTTTCGGGAACACACCCACAAGGAACCCACTATTGGAGGATCCGCCGCGCGTTATAAAAACGGAGACGGATATTAACGGTAATATGGTGTTGATGATCATGTTGTTGTTGTTGTTGTTGGTGTTGAAAACGGGGTCGACGAAATATTGCGTCAACAATTATCGGAAATAACAATAGTTTTTATCGTCTACATCATATCACCGTATGATATACAATAACAAAGTGTCTACTACAGTAGAGCGCATATATCAGCCACAGCAGCCAACTGGTACACATCTGATACTAAACTGGTTCACATCTGGTACTAAACTGGTTCACATCTGGTACTAAACTGGTACACATCTGGTACTAAACTGGTACACATCTGGTACTAAACAGGTACACATCTGGTACTAAACAGGTACACATCTGGTACTAAACAGGTAAACAACGGCATCTCATTGCTCAGTCAAAATGGATCTGGTAAGTGTCGAACTGGCTATAAGTAGTTGTTATGTTGTCATGGTGATGTGAAAACGGAAATAGTTAAATAATGGAATAATTCAACTATTTTTAATTAGTTTATGTTCACTTTATGAACGAATGGTTTTTCGTTTTGTGTTCGAAATATTAAAATATTTTCTGGCAAAATTATTATAAATAAAAGGTTAGGTGTAGTTAATGATATATTTTGAGTGATTTGGTTAAGTGTAAATCTTGGAGGACAGATACCGATTGTTATGACTTATCTAGGTCAAAGGTTATGCTTGTTTATATGTGATATATAGCGCTATATCTAAAAGAATCCATATTTGCACGAATAGAATATATATATATGTGTGTGTGTGTGTGTGTGTGTGTGTGTGTGTTATGTTACATATAATAAAAGCGTGGGCTCAGGTTTTCGTGATGTTTATAATTCTTACAGAATTATGATCAAACGACTACTACCTAAATAGAAAACAAATTTTATATATTAGTACATATATAACGCAGCTATAACAGGAAATAAAGCATATATATCAGTACATATAATATCTATTATGATAATAATTCTAATACCTCCGACAATAACAGAAATAATAGTATTTTCACTCAGCATAAAATACTCTCTCTCTCTCTCTCTCTCTCTTATATATATATATATATATATATATATATATATCTACCTATCTATCATATAGTCATCTATTAGTCTGTCATCTGGGCGCCTCCGTGGTCTAGCGGTAGCGTGTTAGACCACCGATCACTACCACCCGTGTTCGAATCCCGGCGTGGGCATATCTGAAGGTTGTTTCGTCTTTCACTTCGTCTCATTACCTTTGGAAGTCGCTCGGCTCATTTAGCCTACCTTGTGCACAAAAGTGGCCGTAAAACATCAATCATCATCATCAGCCTCTCTATCTATCTATCTATCTATCTATCTATCTATCTCTTTCAGTTTTCTCTCTCTCTCTCTATCTATCTATCTATCTCTATCTCTCTATCTATCTATCTATATATCTATCTATCCCAGTCTGCCTCTCTATCTATCTATATATCTATCTATTTATCTATCTATCTATCTATCTCTTTCTTTCTCTCTCTCTCTCTCTATATATATATATATATATATATATATATATATATATCTGTCTCTCTCTCTCTCTCTCTGTCTATCTATCTATCTATATATCTATCTCTCTCTATCTATCTACCTATCTATCTATCTATCTATCTCAGTCTGCCTCTCTATCTATGTATTTATCTATCTATCTATCTCTTTCAGTTTCTCTCTCTCTCTATCTCTCTATCTATTTATCTATATATGTATATCTCTCTCTCTCTCTCTATCCAAACTAGTCGTGCCGTTACCCATTATATACCCATATACCTATCTTCCTAGACACGGTATCTAATCGTCATCGCGTCGTGCCTCCTCGTCCTGATCAACAGCTCTACAGCGACACCTACCGACCGACTAAGAGCGAGATCAATGAGCACCTGTGTCGCCTCCTGCTGGGATGATGGCATCATTTGTAACGCAGAATGTCAAGCCGAAAACAATCCGAGTTCTGTGGCTCTTGAATGCGAGAAACGATGTAAAACTATTCTAAATAACTGTGTCTACCTCGCCTGCTACGACCGAGACATCTGGTAGAGATAAAACTCACTAAAATTAATGGAAATTGAGGCACAGAACAAAAAGGGCGAAATCATTAAAGCAATGATTATAGACATTTCTGTAAATAGAAGTCGCCATGACCCGGAAATGTGGCATAAATAAGTCACTGAAATGAAGACATAAAGTTAGAAGAAATAAAAAATGTAGAAAAAAATTAATAAGCTTTAATTATTAGATATAAGCACGACTTATTGTACTTGAAGCATTTTGTGCTTCTTATGAACTATGCCGGAATTATGTGTTATTTTATTGCAGTTATAGATAATATTATTAATTTAGTGAATTATTTTAATGGCTAAAATATTTTCTCGCTATTGTTACCAGCAGTAATTTTACTCTGAGCTTTTGTCTTCGGTTAGAGTAGAGTATATTTGCTGTTAAAATGTGGTATTCTGTTGGGTTAATATTACGTTGTAATGATGGCATTGGATGGGGGAGGGGGGGGGGTGTGGTAAAATGTCCTCTTTGTCGTTCACACTGAGATCATTCTTTCATTAGCATTAATTTAGGTAATGTGCCAATGTTACACAACTAATGGCAATAATTATAGCAAGCTTAAAATAACTAATATATTATATATCAATAAGCCGGTTCACAATGGAGATATTCTTAACAATTAAATTTTCTCTCTGGATCCCAGACTGAAAATATTACAGTATTTAGAACGTCGGTAAACGTGCAAATTGTGTCTTTTTATTAAGCAATACCGCCAAAGAATAATAATAAATAATAATATTTCGTATTACAGTCAACGTATTTTTATATCCATGTAAGAACACAAATAAATGATTAAATACAATGTATTATGTATCAACGTATTCCATACAAAAATCTAACAGGAAAATATGTATCACTTGTTATCAAAACCATGATCTTACATATAGACGTGGAGAGACTTAACATGAATGACAATAGACAATACACTCTGTTAACGCATTGTATTAACAAATAAAGGAAACGAACATAAAAAAACATGAGGCAGATAATACATCTTTCTGATAGTAGGAAATATGTCACGTGATTATGCCATCTTGCCCGCAGGTGCTACGATATTATTTTCATTGTGTAACATTTCAAAGTTTTAACATAAAAAATTTCAAATGACAGATCCCTTGACAAGAAATGGCTAAATAGTGAAAATAGACAATATACAGTACACAATGAGCAAATAATATCTTATTTATTGTATTATCAGCTGATTTTATCATGTAAATATACTGTTTAAATCATTATCACTTCTGGGGAATGATAACTTTAAATATTAAAATCACCCAATTTTGTCTCTATACCGGAAAACAAACTAAATTTAAATATATTTTGTAAAAATAAGCATTTTTTCAAACTGATTATAGACAAATATTAATAATTGTATTACCATATTCTATTTGCACGTAATATGTCCATTATTGAACTACGTTCATTCTTCAGCTATCACCCGTGTTTATTGTTGTATGTAGAAAAAAAAACGCTTACTGAATGTTACTTATTGCGAAAATATATAATTATTGGAGTTTAAATGTTCTAATGACTGAACGTTGTTATTAAACTGAATGACAAATAAGTGTCAATCCAGACCTTATCCTTGAAACTCTAATGGATAAATAAACGCTCCTCTAATTAAAATCTATCCTGTTTATTATTCGGTGAACATGTTTTACATAAGTATCTACTCAGTACATAATCGTCTCTATGGCCTAGTAGGCAAGAGCGTAGGACTTTCTTACTCAAGGTCATACTGTGCGGGAGGTCGCAGGTTCGAATCCCGGCCGTCGCACTATAGTGATGGGGGGAATTTTTCATCCAACCGGCAAGGTTTTCTCCGCCGAATATATCATGTATTGTAAATTATAAATTCGTTTAGAATTAGTCGTCGTGGTGAAGCAGTAAATTACAGACCAAATGCGTCTCCCTCGTTTGTGGTAGATTAGCCACTTAAAATAAATGCCATTTCGGCCATTACAGTCATGCCAATCAAGATGATGATGATGATGATTGATGTTTTACGGCCTCTTTTGTGCACATGGTATGCTAAATGGGCCGGTAAAATGTCCTCTTTGTCGTTCACACTGAGATCATTCTTTCATTAGCATTAATTTAGGTAATGTGCCAATGTTACACAACTAATGGCAATAATTATAGCAAGCTTAAAATAACTAATATATTATATATCAATAAGCCGGTTCACAATGGAGATATTCTTAGCAATTAAATTTTCTCTCTGGATCCCAGACTGAAAATATTACAGTATTTAGAACGTCGGTAAACGTGCAAATTGTGTCTTTTTATTAAGCAATACTGCCAAAGAATAATAATAAATAATAATATTTCGTATTACAGTCAACGTATTTTTATATCCATGTAAGAACACAAATAAATGATTAAATACAATGTATTATGTATCAACGTATTCCATACAAAAATTTTACAGGAAAATATGTATCACTTGTTATCAAAACCATGATCTTACATATAGACGTGGAGAGACTTAACATGAATGACAATAGACAATACACTCTGTTAACGCATTGTATTAACAAATAAAGGAAACGAACATAAAAAAACATGAGGCAGATAATACATCTTTCTGATAGTAGGTAATATGTCACGTGATTATGCCATCTTGCCCGCAGGTGCTACGATATTATTTTCATTGTGTAACATTTTAAAGTTTTAACATAAAAAATTTCAAATGACAGATCCCTTGACAAGAAATGGCTAAATAGTGAAAATAGACAATATACAGTACACAATGAGCAAATAATACCTTATTTATTGTATTATCAGCTGATTTTATCATGTAAATATACTGTTTAAATCATTATCACTTCTGGGGAATGATAACTTTAAATATTAAAATCACCCAATTTTGTCTCTATACCGGAAAACAAACTAAATTTTAATATATTTTGTAAAAATAAGCATTTTTTTCAAACTGATTATAGACAAATATTAATAATTGTATTACCATATTCTACTTGCACATAATATGTCCATTATTGAACTACGTTCATTCTTCAGCTATCACCCGTGTTTATTGTTGTATGTAGAAAAAAAACGCTTACCGAATGTTACTTATTGCGAAAATATATAATTATTGGAGTTTAAATGTTCTAATGACTGAACGTTGTTATTAAACTGAATGACAAATAAGTGTCAATCCAGACCTTATCCTTGAAACTCTAATGGATAAATAAACGCTCCTCTAATTAAAATCTATCCTGTTTATTATTCGGTGAACATGTTTTACATAAGTATCTACTCAGTACATAATCGTCTCTATGGCCTAGTAGGCAAGAGCGTAGGACTTTCTTACTCAAGGTCATACTGTGCGGGAGGTCGCAGGTTCGAATCCCGGCCGTCGCACTATAGTGATGGGGGGAATTTTTCATCCAACCGGCAATGTTTTCTCCGCCGAATATATCATGTATTATAAATTATAAATTCGTTTAGAATTAGTCGTCGTGGTGAAGCAGTAAATTACAGACCAAATGCGTCTCCCTCGTTTGTGGTAGATTAGCCACTTAAAATAAATGCCATTTCGGCCATTACAGTCATGCCAATCAAGATGATGATGATGATGATTGATGTGTTACGGCCTCTTTTGTGCACATGGTATGCTAAATGGGCCGAGCGCCCTCCAATGGTAATAAAAAAGTGGCCGTAAAACATCAAATATCGTTTATATTTCTGCCACACACGTTGTCTACGTCTGACAGCTCTCTTCTGGCGTTTAACATGATCTTGATACCATCTCTCTCGCTCTTCCTCTCTGCCATTCTTCGTTCTTTTATAGGTGCATCCTTGTCCAAAGCTCTTAAGAGTTCGGCGTTCATTGTTCTGACAGCTTCTTCAGTTCTTGTCGGTTGTATCACTTCAAATTTGATGTCGTTCGTGAAAACTGTGTGATCAGTGTTTTTGAATTTCCTCGATGTTACTGTTTTAGTTGTTGTAAAGTTCCTGGGGATCAATGCATGACACTCTATAACACGAAGTGATCTGACAACAGGAGTCCTTGACAACATTCGGAGATCGTAACCTGGCTGTCTAAAACAGTATAAACGCGATCCAAAGTGTGACCTGCTTTATGGGTAGGTATATTGACATGGGCAATAAGTCCATTGCGTCAACAATGTCTGAAAATACCATAACATCGGGATCGTCTGTCTCCAGATGCAAGTTCAAGTTTCCTAGTATGATAATGTTCTTATGTTCAGTTAGTATGTCTTGGAATAATTGTACAAGATCGTCAATGAACATGGAGGTTGTAATGAGCTTCTTTTTCGAGTATGGTGGGAGGTATATCTTAGCTATGGTCACCATGTTACCTTTAATCACAATTGAGCACACCAGATATTCAAATGACCGTTTCTGACCACTATCTATGATCTTAATTGTATTTTCTTCTTTGTAAATCAACGCTAATCCACCACATATTTACGGTTACGGTTACAATTTTATATCCATCTGTGTTAAATTGAGACAATTCAATCCATGCAACGTCGTCATTACGTAGCCATGTTTCCGTGAATACAGCGAAAGTAGCATTGTTTTTATTTAGTTCATCCCTGAGTATATACTCCTTGCTTTTAATCGGGGGCGCCTCCGTGGTCTAGTGGTAGCGTGTTGGACCACAGATCGCTACCGCGCGTGTTTGAATCTCGGCGAATTCATCTTTGAATTCGCTTCATTACGTTTGGGGGTTGCTCGGCCCATTTAGCCTACCATTTTCATAAAAGTGGCCGTTAAACAACAACAATCATCATCATCATCTAAGTATATGCAGTTAGGTGTGGTGGGATCCAAATTAAATCGCCTATCCGCTTGATCTATTTGACCTATAATCGAGAACAGCGGATTTCCGGCAGATTTCCGGATACCGCGATTGACATGTTGAGATTATAATAGCTATACATTCAACAATTTTCCTACATGAGTATAACTTAATTACTCACAATATAGGAAAATGTCTGTCCGCAGCTTAATACACATGGAGATGTCTGCTGGAGTAACAAATGTATCCAGGAGTGTAAATCTATCAGACAGGACTGTAAACATTAATAGGTCACAAAAAGGACAACAACACTCAGTCTACATTATACATAACAAGGGTAGTAGAGTAAAACATGTTGTAATAACGACTTAAATTTACGACATTGGTGTGTATGTGTGTGTGATTGTGTGTGTGTGTGTGTGTGTGTGTGTGTGTGTGTGTGTGTGTGTGTGTGTGTGTGTGTGTGTGTGTGTGTGTGTGTGTGTGTGTGTGTGATTGTTTGTTTGTGTGTGTGTTTTTTAGATATATATATATATATATATATATATATATATATATATATATAATATATAGTGGCCCTGGCTCAGAACATCAACATCTAAGCGATCTAAAAGAACAGAAAAATCAATGGTGTCAAAAGTTGCAGATGTTAATGCTGTGACCTTTCCTGTGTCCAGGTTTAGGGATTTATCGTTATGAACTTTCAGTAGAGCGGTTTCTGTAGAGTGGGTTTTTTTTGTAAGCAGACTGGAAAAAAAACATTAGCCAAGTGATTAAGTTTAAATGAACGTGCAAGCGACTGGATACAACCTTTTCTCTAATACTTTAGATTAGAAATATGTCTATAACTGTTTAAGCCAATGGCTGGTAAATATGGTTACTTGAGAAGAGGGATTACACAGGCATGTTTAAAATGAGTAGGGAACGCTCCGGAGCTTAGTGATTAATGTATTATCTTAGTAATTGGAACACTTGGTGTGTGAAGACAAGATTTTAGCAGAAATGTAGGGATAAGTTCACAGAATGTATTAGTGAATGATAAAATCAGTTTATTAACTTTAGTAAGTGAGACTGGTTTAAACACTGTACAAGGGTGATGTACAACTGGAAAGTCAATATTACAACTAGAAGCAGAAACTGGGAAAGAAGTATGAATTTGGGTCATCTTATCATTGAAACGTTTGGAAAAAGTTAATTAGTTGGGTCATGAGCCGGGCAGAGAAGCAGAAACCTTTCTATGGAGGGTCCTATTTATACAGTTCCGAAGTTGTTGAGGATTGTCAGAGTTGTTGAAGATCGTGTTACCATAAAAGTCAGATTTAGATTTAGTCTATTACAGAAATATCACCGTTTAGTATATCTAGACCTGTTCAGTTCTGAGCGCGATTTCCTCCATATGCTTTCTAAACATCGGCGACGCACTTTGGCATTGATAATTTCAGGGGACATCCATGGTGCAGGTGATTTAATTTTAAGGGATTTTGAACTGATAGGTACGTGTTTGTAAAGTTTTAGGTGTAATGTGATATTGTTCACATAATTCAGCTTTAGGGTTAGTGATAAGTTCGGACTTTACTACGTCATCATTAAATGCAAGAATGGCAATGCTGTGAGTAAACCGACAAAGAATATTACACTTAGAGTAAACTGGATTATGCTTAAATTTTATTTCTGCTATGACAGTGAAACGATCCGGTAAACTATCTGTGACAGTTAGTGTGTGAATATAGTCAGGTGTAGACGGGGTTGTGAGGAGATCGAGCCAGGTCGTGACCATCGCCGTATTTGTCGTTACATTTATTTTTTCAGTCGCCAAAACAATTGCTACAGCACACCGTTACCAGTAACTTTGATTACTGCAACTCTCTTCTATACATCGCATCTATATAAGGATATTGCAAAACTTCGGTGTGTTCAAAACTGCTTAGCTAGGTTTGACAGACGGTCTCAAACCCAAAGTGCTCCGTGCGTCTGGTTTTCACTTGCTCAGTTTGTTACCAGGGTTAAAACTCATGCTGGCACTCGTCCTTTTTCGGTTGCTGACACTACTCTTTGGAACTTACTGCTTGAACATGTTAAATGATCAAATAGCATTGTTTCTTTCCATTACCATTTGAAAACTCATCTTTTCATACCACTGCATCCGATCATTTGTTGATACATTTTGCATTGTACCTTGACTATGAGATTATCCAACCCCTGTACTAGGTGCACCACTGACCACGATTCTTTTCGAGGATATTGGCATTATAGAATTTGTAATAATAATAATAATAATAATAATAATAATAATAATAATAATAATAATAATAATAATAATAATATTGATTATTATTATTATTATTATTATTAAACACACACACACTTATGACGCCCTACTTTTTATAGTGTGACAAAGAAACAACAGAGTATAGATGTAAAAACATTATGTCACTAGAGTGCGGGACATCAGCAGCGTCATTCAAAATTTATCAAGAACAGACCTCTAACCATTGACCTAAATATATATCTTTTAGATCAATGCCTCTAACGCAATAACATGAAATCTCAATCATTGATAGGGAACCTTAATTTGATCTTAATAGATAGTAACTGATCTGAATTTTGTATGATATGGTTTGATGCATTATATAAACGATGCTTCAAGCATCCTCCTTTTCAACATCCTATTTTGAATGTTAAAATAAGCAATTTGATTTGATATTGACATGAAAAGCGCTGGTACGAAGTATTCTGGGTGCGACATTATTTAAAAGCGGTCCGAATTGTCCCCTTTGGCGCGGAATAAAATGTTTTCGTTTTTTCGCGCGCGATTTCAATATGATATTATTAGTAAATTGGGAAAAAATAATTATTAAGTGATTTAATTTGATGGATTAATTGAATATATTATTTAGCCGTATATAACTTTATAACATATATACGGTCTAATATTGGGTGAGTGCTAGATGATACTTTTAAAGAGTGGACTTTGGGCGATAATCGATGACTAACTGAGCCTGAGAAGTTCAGCTCCTAAGACTAAGTTGTATTTCTCTAAATCTAATGCAATAGACTCTAATAATAATTATGTGTTTAATGCAAAATTATCAATTTCGCAGTAAATAATTATATTTCAGTTAGTACGATATCTGTGGAATGCATTTTTGTCTTCATTCAATTTCAAACCAAGTTTAGAAATAGAAACGGACTGTCAGTGTCACTGTGAGCGTCAGTGTCACTGTCTTGGTCATAATTTGAATACGGTCAATACCGCTCTTTCTCTCAAAGTATCTGGTGCCCGGGGTACAGAACAGGGCCCTACATTGGCTATCTTAGTCACTAATGTAGTGTCTAGACAGTCTATGAGTATGACACTATGTGACTGTCTAAAGTAGATCTATGATGACTAGACCTATCTAATTCTAAACCTCTCTGTAATAAATTTCAATTTGCTTTGAAAAAAGTCAAAAATGCCTTTCACATAGAATAATAGATCTAGACTATATTATAATCTAGTCATGTTATTTCATATTTGTAATCTACTTCTAATCCAGTTTGGCATATTTATAATTCTGACAGGTCTGTAAGTACTGTAGGCTAGACACAATGTAATATTGCTAGGCATAGTAATTATGTTATCCACAATTAACCATATATATTTCATTTGAATCTGATGCCATATTTTAGCTAATTTTGAAATAGGTCATATTCTCAGGTGTCTTTTTGCTCATATTTTTTATCTTGTTTATCCTTATTTTATGTGGCCAAATGGATGCACACATTTTTGTTTTAAATTTATCTCATTTGGCAGCTGCCATGGTAAATGGATTTCTTCTATTTTCACTCTTAACATCCAAATCCATTTGGATGTCTTATCATTCTCAATTGAACTGATCAGCATCTGCAATTTATTATTAATTTCACCTGTATTTTAAAATGATCTATAATAATAATATTTTGAGCCCATTTGACAGTAGACAATTGAGACTGTCGGTATCTACTACAAGGTGACAACAAAATCTAGATAATTATATAACATATATTACAGTACTACATGTTATATAGTATAAGGGGAGAAAATTAAGTTTTATTCCCTCATAGTGGATATTTAAATTGTGCAGTTGTTAAATCACTGCACTGTAAATATTCACATTTGTTCCCAGTTGGGATATGTCTTGATGGCGCAGTTAGAGTGTAGTATTCGTAGCTGACGGGTCACATGTTTGAGGCTCCGGGAGCTGCAATGCTGTCATATGGCAACTGGTTCACTCATCCATAAAAATGAGAACCTGGCAGGACATGATGACTATGTGTTTGAGTAACGTTTTGTGCATTTAATGGCAGCATGTGTTGTATGCTCCCTTGGGAGTTGATATGTGTGCTGGGTGGAAACAGGTCTGAGTCAGGGATGATAATACAGAGCTGCCAGCCATTATGATTTCTGGGGAACCCTAACGATTTTCTGTTCTTCATTATGCCATTATGCCCATACTCTGAAAACTACGATAAATCTGCCTTTTCCTGTAATAGTTCCATATGGTGCAGTTTTGTCACTGTCTTAGCCACACACTGTATCACATGGATGGCATGCTTGTATTTCAGGGAGTATCCCCAGGCTATTGCTTGTTCAGCACAGCCTCTGTGGTGCTCATCACACGGCAGTTGCCCTAGACTGCGTGGCTTGAAAGCCTTTGCTGTGCCAGTGAATCAGAATGGTGCATTTTTTCCAGGACAGCCCTGAATTTTGTGGGGGTGATGTCTTTTACCTATGCAGGAGATCCTCTCTTTCGTACAAAGTTTCCTGATACAGAGATAGCGGTAAAATATGGCAGTGATCCTGGGCCGGAAAAATCAGTATCCAAGACTCCCGGGACATGTGGGTTTTGTCTTCAGGCTAGTGAGTAATCTAAAACACTAGTTCGACCGGACTACTGCCATTTTGAGGCAAGATATGTGGTAGTCTCTAGTTCATTTATCGTAGAATGATTTTCCATGGTTTCAGAGGTCTTTGCGATGGAGAAAGTACCATACTTTAAAACACCCGTGCTGATACCCCACCAAATCGTTGCTAAAAAGCACTGTTCCTGGTTGTAGTGGGTCATGATAAACGACAAAGATTTATCATCCGATTGTTTCCTTATCTGAAATAATGTCAAAATATACTGCTGTAACCATTTCAGATGTCATATTTATACATATTTACTGACTATAAGAACCATGCTTGAAGGATGGTAGAGATTTTGGTGAGCTGGTGATCTTGGAATATGGTGGTCACGTGACTCAAATACTCTCTCCTGATTTTGTACAACACCTCAGAACAGGGTTACCTGGTTCTGGGGCTATATAAACATGCATTATATATATAGTTATAGTTATTCTCCAAGGAGCCACCTCTTCATACATTCCAGTTGTGACCAATGCTGAAGCTAAAGAAGGACTCACTCATTTGATCCAGGGTTGGCAACTTTTTTACCAGACTTTATTCACACCATTAATTAATGTTATTTAACATCATGTAAAAACAGGTTTTTTGGGATAGAATTTTGTTAAATCTATATTCAATAAACATTTGACTATTAGTATTACTGTCAAAATCACAATTATATAGTGTTCTAAATTTAATAATGCCTGTTTATTGCAACACAGTGTTAGTAATACTACACATTGTATAATGCACTGACCAGTTGAATAAGTGTGTTTACTTAAATAGTTAGTACAAAAAACCTAATCTAGCAATTTATTATCTTAACCAAATGGCAAATAAAATCACAATATGATGTACGGTAATTGCCATGGCACAGCCCTATCACTATTTCTAAGCCACACTCACTGACTGTATGATCATATAATGTTTTAGCCATAATTGCTAAGCACATATAATTATTATGTTACTGTTTGTAACTATTTTCCCCAACTCGTGGTGTTTGTGACTTTTCCAACTTTATAAAGTAGCCCAAAAGCCCAACACCAAATTTAAATCACTATTCTTACCTCTCATGCTACTGTACCTACGTATGTTGATTCCTGACCTCTGAAAGGTTTCATGACACTGACAATCTCTGTGTTGTGACTGTTTATGATATAGTTTTAATATTGAAGATTCTAATCATGTTTAAAGGTGGAAGGCCACAAAAGTCTGTGTGGGACACTTTCTTGATGTGACTGTTGGTAACAAAAAATATGTTAGTGTTCGCGAAAGGCTTTGGACCATAGCCCAGGTCTAGTAAATAATGCTTTGGGCCTGTAAAACATGCATATATATATATATATATATATATATATATATATATATACACACACACAGTGTTGCTTCTACGATGTGTTTTTTGCAGGATTCCCACGACATTTTAACATATGGTGCAAAATAAAAAGATACCTGCACCCCACATGGCACAGAATAAAACCCCATGGCGCAATATTGTTATGTGTTGTGCACCTTAATGGTCTCTCTGTCACTATTATATTTTGTGTGAATGGTTCCTAGGCAGTGCTAAGTCCTGTGTAAGGGGATCAGTGTTGTTTCTAGGATGTGTTTTTGCTGGATTCCCCCGATATTTTAACGTATGGTAAATCCCTGGACACCACATGGCGCAGAATCCCATGATGCAATATTGTAAGTGTTGTGGGCATTAACGATCTCCCGATCACTTTAGCTTTAATAATGCCATACCGCTGGTATGGCATTATCAGCAGAAAATGGGTCATGATAAACGCCAAATATTTATCATCCGATAGTTTCCTGATCTGAAATAATGCCAAAATCTACAGCTGTAGCCATTTCAAATGTCATATTTTATAAATATTTGCTGAATATAAGAACCATGCTCAAAGGATGGGATACATTTTGGTGATCTTGGCTGGTAAACGTCCATTTTGCATTATGATGGTCACGTGATTCAAATACTCTCTCCTGATTGGCCAGTTATCTTTGTTTACAGTAAATAAAAGCACATGGTCTTGTTTATATGGTGGATTTCTCTGTCCCTCTCCTGTATATTTGTATGATCACTTTTTGTGTGTGCATTTTATGTTAATATTATGATATAAATATGGAATTCATAAATCATATTAACTGTATTCATACTTTACTGAAGGAATTATATGCAGTTTTGATAACTTAATAATTGTGTTTCTACCTTGATTCTCCATCCATCCACTGCTGAGTGAGAGAGGCAGTTCTCCTCTATGGATAGCATTAAAACTTTGTTGAAGAACTCCCTCGGCCAGGAAAATCTATTTGATTTGATGCTTATTGCATGTGATGGCCTGCTACTCAAAGAATTTCTTCCAGGCCTATTGATAAAAATTCTGCAAATGGGATAACGAATGTCATCATTTTCAGTTCAAATATTCCTGGGGGTATGCGTTTGTACCCCTAAACGGTTTTCAAAATGCGATCAATACCAAGCCACAATGATGCCAGAAAGCACGTCTAATGCACAAAGTGTTCGAAAGATTCTGTCTCAAATCATAAATCAGTTATTATATCCACAGAGAAATGTCCACAGTCTAGATGCTATTCTAGATCAGTTTTCTTTAATACCTGGGCCTGAATAATATTCACCACTTTGGCTTTCACTGGTTCAATGTCAGAAATGCAGTCAATACCAAGCCACAATGATGCCAGAAAGCAAGTCTAATGCACAAAGTGTTCGAAAGATTCTGTCTCAAATCATAAATCAGTTATTATATCCACAGAGAAATGTCCACAGTCTAGATGCTATTCTAGATCAGTTTTCTTTCATGTTTTTTTTACATTATTTACAGTTTCTTTACATTTCAACAGTTAATAACAGCTTTTTACGGTGTAATGTAAAAAAATGGGGTTTAGCGCTAATTTACTGCAGCGAGAATCGGGGGGGGGGGGTGAATGTCATTTGGTGATATAATTTCTTTATTGCAACATGTGGCAAGTAGCAGTGAGCGAAGCATGTAGTGCGGTTAGTGGAGAACCTCACTGATAACCACTAAGTCTGGGTTCTAATCTGAATGTTACCTGTCTTGGTAGGGTATTTCATCACCTTTACACCTAAATGTCTGTATGGACCCAGCAAGAGCCATCAACAAGACAATTAATCTCCACAAAGTTAGACTAGTATTATAATGAAATGTTGGCCGTACAGGTATCAGCAATGTTAATGATTATGTGAACAGGTATTTAATGAAATTAAACCATCTTTCAGATCAACAGATGTGTTTTAAGAAATATCAACACGTATTTAATGAAATTAAACCATCTTTCAGATCAACAGATGTGTTTTAAGAAATATCAGCATGACTCAGCAATCACAGGAGACTGCCGTCGAGCAGAGATTTGCCCACCTGCTGCAGCCAATCAGAGACTTGACACGTAATTGGAATATTGATATAACGAGCGAATTGGAGAATTACCTGCAAGAGGTAGGTTATAGTAGAACAGTATTGCTTAATCCAACTGTAGTTGGCTCAGCCATATCAGATCATTCTTAACACAATAATTACTTATTACCCTGTCTTTAGATCAGGTATTGTAAAGCTATAAAATAAGTTGTATCTATATGTTACATGAATCACCTTCACCCTATCTCTGTGACAAAAAATATTTGTATATGTAATCACCTCGACCAAATTCTTCAATGACTACTTGCTGGTTGCTGCTAGTGAGATGATCCCTCAGTGACAGCGTACCTGATTATCTTTGTCCTCCTGAAAACAGGTCATCCTGTCAGATACTGTTACAGATGCTTGTATCTAACTTCAAGTGATATAGGATTGTGTATGTAGGAAATCCAACTTTTGAAACAGGTTGACAGAAGACATTTAATAATAATATATTTATTTGTACTAAAATATATCATACATAGATACTAATAAAAATAAAACATTCATTTAGTACAAATTATATATCATAAGAGCTGTACATGTTTCAGACTAGTCATGAATCCCAGTAAATGTTATAAACCTTATGTTGATTTTGAGTTAGAAGTTTGTGTACAATTTGTGTGTTATATGTCAAAACTCGGTACACACCAAAGGTTATTGTGTTATTGTTATGGCCAAATGACAATTCGAAGCAAAACACCAATCAATCAACAAATACAAGTAGAATTTAAGCATGAAAAAATATTTGAGATGTATTTTTCATTTCTTCACAATTCCATACAGCAGTTTAAGACTAGGAGTAGGAGTCATATGGTTGGGTAACCCGCAACAAGATTATTTTTAAGAGTGGTCTTAGATAATCCTCCCATATATCTGACTGCTAAATTCAGCACTAAACCTAATTCATGATCATGCTGGCAACATTAATAAAGACGTCATGTTTCTGTAGATATATTTCTGTCATACCAAATCACTGCATTGTTACTGGTATGATAACTTAGAGAGAGAGAGAGAGAGAGAGAGAGAGAGAGAGAGAGTTAAGCTAAGCTACAGTTGAGATGTTTAAAGTCTCTGTTTAAAATGACTATCTTTTGACAGTCAAATGATGTCATCCTGTCTACAGGGTATCCACAGCACATGGAAAATGGCTTGAATTCTTTCCCTGAATGTAAAACACGGAGAATTGGGAAAACGGAATTTTTATGCCTTCATTCCAAATTTATAGCATATGGGGTGGATGGAGGCCATGTTACTAAAAAGTTCACTCACCGTGCAATTTTTGCACACAACACACAGGGAAATTTCTTAACTAATACAGGGAATTTGATTTATGATATCCTGTGGGTATCCTGTGTCTAATGCATGGAGTATGAAGATTTCCATTTAGAAAATTCCTGCTTAAACATCTTTTAAATGTATTCTGCCATTATACAGCTGTGCTACCACTTCATACAGCTGTGCTACCACTTCATCATGTTCTTTATTCCATCTATTTCGGTCAAATGAAATACTGTTGATAATGTGATAATGGTTTTGTTGTTCGTGTAAATTTGAAGGAGATAACTGAATTAGTTTGTGACAATTCCACTCATCGTATCATATTGATTTCCATAGATGTGCTATAAATAGACAATCCACCAGAGGGTTATTAAAAATTTGAATATTACCTTCAGCCATTAGAAAATAGAATTGTTATATTTTCTAGATTGAGTCAGTTACGGTTACCTTTGATGGCGGAAGAACAAAATTGAACTTTGCTGAAGCAGCCCTATTAATCCAAGCAACTACTTGTATATACAGTAAGAAGGTTGAATACTTGTATACACTTGTGTATCAAGTTTTGGATCTGGTTGCCAATAAAAAGTGAGTATTCAGACATGTGCAGCAAAACATCTGACATGTGGTCATTTTAAAAATTAGATTTCTTAACAATAACAGTGTTCAAGAGTGAAAAAAACTGTCTGTCTGTCTGTCTGTCTGTCTGTCTGTCTGCCTGTCTGTCTGTCTGTCTACTAATTACAAGCCTCTAATAATTCTCTGTAATTCACAGGTATATATATATATATATATATATATATATATATATCTCACATAGTTTGGTAGGGATTTTATTAAGATTTATTTTTGGTATATGGTTGTTAATTACCTGTAATACTTCGAAATAAAATGGGAAAGAATGGAGATGAGCATTTATGTTGGGTTTTTTATTATTATTTTCTACTTGTCTTATACATGGGTTTATTGCAATACCCCTTAAAGTAACAATTCATCTTATACACAAGGTCACCTTGTACATGAGTACATACAGTATGTCTTGCGCCCCAAATTCATTCAGTTTACTGTAGGTCCCGGCCATTAAGCCGAGACTTTGTGTCAACATTTTGACCCTTATTTTGAGGGTTCGGCTTAATGGCTGGTGCTATTTCAGTGGCAAGAAATCCAGTTATCGGGAGAAAACATTTCAGGGTGTTAGCAGCCGTCTAGATCTAGACTCTATCTAGATCTAGATGCAAACGGACATTAATCGTCATTTTTATTTAAACTCATTCAGTCAAGGAGTGAAAATAGAAGTGAAACAAGTTGATGATAATTATACATGGCTTTATAAAGAAAATCAATATTTATATGTAGAATTATCTGATTTTTGTAATTATGGATAAATATTGTTGGACTCAGTAGTGCATTTCACGAATTTCAAAGGCAGCGTCGGTAACAAGACAACTCGTACCCAAGACATTCCGTACCCAAGAGCGTCATATCTCATTCTTTGGCGGCAAAGACATTAGGGTGCCCCCATATATATATTTTGTCTAGGCATATTTATACTAATAATGGGATAATCACTGATTAATTCATTTATTTTCAATAGAGAGTTAGTTAGATATACTAACTGACTGCATATTCCGGTAATTTATATTTTGACGATCATCTCGGTTATTGCCACCTTATAGTGACCAAAACGTCCCATCAAAGGCTCTGTCTAATTATTTCTAATTCATTGACTTCATATGCGGTTCATTGAAAGTTTAATCATGCCATTAATTTGAGTTCCTACGTATGCACAAACAGTTTGTGTAGATCGTTATAATTTGCCTTGACCTATTGACAGTATACAAAACACATTTTAACGAATTATGAAAATAAAACCTATTTCCTGCATTCCAAAATGTCACCGGGAAATACTGCAGGGAAAAGTTTTTTAGGTTGGCTTAATGGACGGTACTACCATAAATCACGAAATTTTAGGTCTAAAAACGACCTCGGCTTAATGGCCGGGACCTACGATACCTCCATTGAAGCCATGTGGCTTCACATGACACCTTCTGTTGTGTTGATTTCCCAACATCATCCCAACCATAGATTGTCACAGATTAATATGGCTTGTTAGACTACATGATGTCGCAGTCTAATTGCAATTCAGTTATAAACATATGTAAAAATAATTCTCTAACATAACTAACAATTTATTTTAAATAACGTTTCATTTTTTTGTACTGCCAGTTAATTGATAAACATATGGTAACTAAATGACCGATAAAAATAAATGCTATAATCATAAAAATCAAATTAGTCGCATAAAATCAATAAAATGTAATAAAACAAATTGAAACAAATATTTTTTCCAAGGGATTTAAATCCTGATTTAAATCAATAATTTAAATCAAATGATTTAAATCAAACAACACTGATCTGAATGAATATTGTTCTAAAAGCCATCAGGAATTCATCAACGTGTTGATACCTTCATGGGTAAATGAGCATTCCTATAGCAAATCGAATTGAACTGTACATCTCTTGATCAAGGTTCGATCAGATGTTTATCATTCAAATATTTTATTGGTTTACGTTCCATACTTTTTATGTCAAGATGTAAATTGTCATAATACTTCGTCATAGAAAACTTTATGCTTCTTATGTTGGCTAATAAAATTTGGTATAAATAAATACTAATGAAAGTTTGAGTTGGTTTCAATACAAATATCCATATACTTGTAGTTTATCACGTTAATAACATCAATAAGTATATGTTGTTCTTGTAAGTCTTGTAGCTGAGTGATAAAACAATGATTATTTTAGGTTTGATAATCATTTGCTAAATAATGATAATAATTAAATTGGTTTGGGAAATAAACCGTTGGAATTGGAATATGCATTACAAAAAATGTTTGAGGTATATTGACGTGTTTACGGATGATGAAAAGCCGAGAAATACAAGAACAAAATGTGAACTTATTTAAATCAGAATTCATCTTCAGTAATTATATGATATGACATAAAGTTATTATACAGCTATTGGAGTTATCCGTTTTTTCCAGAGCTGAAAGTAATTTTTTGTGATTCGTGTAAATGCACTTTTAAAATGTGTGTTTAATGGGAGGGGGGGTGGTCATATCTTGGAAAATTTTATTATCATTATTTTGGTCTAGAAGAAGCTGTCTGCTACACATAAAATTCCATTTTCCTTCAAAATTGGAATACTCCAGGCCAGGCAGACATGGGGCAATTCCATTTTGTCAATTTCAATTACACATCAAATTTTCCAATTCCATTTTTACCTACTACTTTTTACCATGAGTTTTACTCTGAGTACCTACTAGTTTATATTCCAGGTAGGATTGTCATGGAAGCAGACATGGGGATAATTCTATTTGGTCAATTCCACATCAGATTTATCAATTCTAATTCCAAATTTATCAATTCCAATTCCTTTTTTACCTACTACTTTTTACCATGAGCAGCATTCCAGATAACAGTCTCAGGTCAATGATCCGACAGTGGCAGCCCTGTGACCTGACAGTCATTGGCCAAACCAGAGATATTTGTTCATTTTCCATGTACATGGCAATCTTTCCCAGGTCATCACCGCTGCTGCTTCACGGTGTGTTCTCAGCATCATGCATTGGAATCAATTTATGAATGAACTTTAATTAGGTCAATTTGATCGTCCAATTGGCCTCACATAACAGTCGTGGTTTTATATGCATGGGCCAGCCACACCGTGAGGGGGGGGGAGGTTGCATTTTCGGTAGGCCTATAACACACAGGATGGCACTGCTTGATGCCTCTAATCTTGTCTGGTGAATGTGTCCACGTGAGAGCTGCAGTGTGTGTGTGGCACAAGGGTGGAAAATGTCTAGTTTCAGACAAATTTTTTTATCGTGGTCCAGGGGAATAAGAAGTCTTCAGCCAGCTCAAGACCTGGTAATTGAATGCTTTTATTTTTAAAAATTGTTCTACGTTTAAATTGCTTTTTCACTGCTGAAATCACGGCGCTTTGGGCAATAATGTGCATTTTCTAGATCGCCCATAGCAATAGCACTGTATGAAATGTGGGGTGGGGGTTTGCAGAGGGAGTGGCATGGGTCATAAGTGATTGAATTACCAGTTGTTATTAACTGCTGAATTGTTTCGACACTGTAGATAAGGATAAAGCAGCATGGATACCAAAACACGGAATACAAGGCAGAGCCTGTCTGGTATTCCGCTCTTCACGCCTATAGTGCCACATATCTCATTGCCTGCCATTGTTGATCAAGCCTAGTTTTAAATATATTGAGGGTAGTGGCCGCAACAGTTCCTTCAGAGAGTGAATTCCAGTCTTGGACTATTCTTTGGCTGAACACGTTCTTACGAACTTCAAGCCTACTTTGACACGCAAGTAACTCATTCTTGTGCCTCATGCAGTCATGGTACATCGTCCTTCAGCTTTGAGAAAGAATATCTCCAGATCAAGATGATCTAACCCATTCATGATTTTGAACACCTGGATACTGCCAATGAGCCAAGTATTTCTTTTATTTACATGCTTTGGGCGTCCTTTAAAAGTAATAAATCACTTGGGACATGAGAACCAAACAGGTTCCTTAGCATAGAACCAGCAGGCTTAAAATCTCAAGTGGACCCCACCTTATAAATTGGCGGGAAAGTTATTAAGTTTCATCTACACGCGATAAATGGTGCTATCTATGTACGTGTATTTAGGTGATTATGTGGAGGACAGTATACATGAGAAACATCCTGCAAACTCTAAATAGTGTCACACTTGTGCAAATCACACTATAATTTATTAATTTAGTAAACAAAATACCATAACAACCAAACTTGTCAATATAATACCTTCGATGTTGCCGTGGGTGGAGAATTGCTGATTTTACATATCAAATTATCACACTATATATATATATATATATATATATATATATATATATATATATATATGAGCAAAAAGTATGAACTGAAAAATATTTCAAAATTTGTAATTAATAATTAGTCTTCAAATGCCAGAATCCACTTTAATATAAATTCTTCATTATTTTGATGACAAAGACTAAAAAACACCTTGATTTCAGAACACACACAAAAGCTAATCAACATCCAGTATTGTTTGTTCTACAGGCTCTTAAACTTTCCAATGAACTGACACAACTCACTGCCCTGGATATACAGGCCAGTTGTTGTGGTTGAGAGGAAAGGAACTAGTATTCCAGCTCTGTGCTATCATACAAGCATGGATTGTATTGTTAACTAAAATCAGTTTATGAACCCCTATCAGGATCACTGGTCCCATGACTAGTAATTAATTACTGGTCAACCATAATAATGTATTGAATTGATAGAGAATTGTGTGATGATTAATAGCTGCATAATCTAGTCTGTGTGTGAATAATGCAATTATATGGAAAGGGAAAATATAATCGTGAAAACAATATGATACCAATGTGCTACATGACATGATGGCTCAGCAGGCTCAAATACAAAACAATACATAATACAAATAATATCTTCTTGTGCTCCCAAGACACTGAAGCAGACATGGGGTCAATTAAATTTTGGAATTGATGGTCAATTCCGGAATTTGAATTGATTATTTAAAAAAAATTGAATTTGAATTGAGAAATTTTGAATTTGAATTGAGAAATTTTGAATTTGAATTGAGAAATTTTGAATTTGAATTGAAGTTTAAACAACAAAAAAATCCAGAAATTAATTTACAATTTTAACACTTACATGTGGTGTTACTAATATACTGGAACCATAATGATCCAGAAGTGACCCCAAGTAAGCATTTAACCAATTAAAGTGGTCTGGATACCATGCCCCTAAAACCATGACACCACCAGGTATCATACCTGTAACCTATATAGGGATATTGCTGTGACTAGTATATCCCATCCCCAGACCTAACTGTTTTAATAACCATTTGATATCTTTGGTAAACTTGCCATATATCAGTGGTTTAGTACCCGGGAGGGTTGTGAGGTAAATACAGGATCTGACCCCTGCTGGGTGGAACTAAGCAAAAACATTCGTTTCAAGGTTCCTACTGGACAGTGGAATATAAACACATCTTTGATGATTACAAAACATACTCTTACGTGGGGATGCACCAAAGACTATGATCCACCACTTGATATAATCAAATATCTCTTTAGCTAAAAGTAAAAGCACCTTATGGTTAGACTTGCACTATTTATTACCACGTTAACACTTACATGTGGTATTACCAATATACTGGAACCAAATTGATCCAGAACTTTGGTTCCTTATATATATATATATATATATATATATCAAATATACCCACTGACTGTGGCACCGCACGTGAGCATTTAACCAATTAAAATGGTCTGGATACCATGGGCTCCACCCAACACATTGTGACACCACCACATAGCATGCCTGTAATCTATATAGAGATATTGCTATTTAGGAATTTACCCCCTTTCAATGTTTAGAACGGGCAAAAAATTAAATCCACAAATCAATTTACCATTTAATTTTTTTAATTTAGAAATATTTCTTCCATAATAATCCTACTTGGAATATAAACTACTCAAAGTAGGTATTCCAGTAGTTACTCGGAGTACCTACTCATAGTAAAAAGTATTCGACCAAAAAAGTCGGGAAAAAACAGAATTGGAATTGAAAAAATTGAGGTGGAATTGACCAAATGGAATTGACCCTATATCTGCATTGAAGTATACCTCAAATTGTTTCTCACAGAATCATTTCTACAACTTTTCCCGTGGGGGCTTTCAATGCGCAAACCCCAGACTGCTAGGGCCAACTCGATTCCACTCATGGCCAGTCGCGCGCTATATTTTTCATCGACCCCTTTCTTTTTTCTGATGACCCTCCAACCTCAAATATTATCTGGAACCCTGATGAGTAGGTACTCCAAATACCTACTCCGAATACCTACTTGGAATACCTACTCCGAATAGTTTATATTCCAGGATTGTCATGGAAGAAATATTTCTAAATTATAAAATTAAATGGTAAATTAATTTGTGGACTTAACTACAATTCCCAATTTATCAATTCTATTTTTTTTTTAAATAAGCAATTCCAGAATTGGAATTGACCATCAATTCTAAATCCGGAATTAATTTGACCCCATGTCTACATGGAAGAAATATTTCTGAATTAAAATAGTAAATGGTAAATTAATTTGTGGATTTAATTGTTTTGTAGCAAACTTCAATTCCAAATTTATCAATTCCATTTTTTTTAAAGGATTCCAATTATTCCTCAACCCCCTTTTGGGGTACATTCTGGCAGTACTTGCTCTACAAGATAATTGGATCTTAAAAGTAAATGTCATATGCTGAACATGTATAAAAATTATTTATGTTGTGATAATAATTGATGTTCTGTCTTCTAGGAAGCTCAAGCAGGCAGCTGATGCCGATGGCCACGATAAAGATGCATCTGATCTCGTGAAACAAAATGATGATGATGAGGTATGGAATGCTAAATTGAAGATTTAGCTGCAGATGGATTTTATCGCTGCTATTGCTTCTGTTATACAAAAATCAGGAATACTGTGGTTTATGTGATATTTTGGAGTTTTGTTGTTGTTGTTCTGTGTGATACTCCAATGGTACAGTTGTTAGTGCACTGTTTTGCAGACTTCCAGGCCTCTGTTCAAATACCAGTAGTGCCTGTGTCTGTGGTATTTTTCAGTTGATTATTTCATTTCCCTGTTGAGTCATTCTTTAGCCGTGTATCACAGATGTAATCAGCTCTGAGGCTAAACAAAACATTATTCATTCCTCACACCATGTTTTTCAAGTAGTCCATTGATTGAAATGATCTATAATAATAATAATATTTTATTTAGCATCTAATTCAATTTGAAATGCTCTAAGGCCATTTAAATTTAAAACATGTTCTAAGCTCTTCTAGTGCATTCACATTTTATCCATAAGTACACTGAGTTACATATTATAAATAGTCTAACTTAAATAAGTGGGATTTAAGAACCTTTCGAAATATTGCTTTACTTGTTGCAAGTTTAATGCAATTTGGCAACTTATTCCACAGTCTGGGAGCTGATGTTCAGAAACATTTATGATTGGCTTTTTGGCATCATCAAAAGTGAACAAGACTCGTATCGCAGCAGTCTTGCTCTGACTACTATACTTTTTGCTCATGTTGATTAGATACAGTGTTGTTTGAAATGGGATCTTGTACAGTGATCTGTAACATACAGAAAGCCAGTGCAGCTGGAACAAAACTGGCATTATATTTATAGATATTCCGTATAACGAGTGTGTCATCAGATGTGCAGCACAGTTCTTCACTCGTTGTAGGCAGTTTATCAGAGAGGGAGATATCATATAACAATCCATTACCATAGTCCAGTTGAGAAATAACAAGGGTTTGGACTAAAGTCTTACATGTCTCATCATTTATGTACTTATGAATAAGTCCTTTATTTCTTATTTGTTAATTACAGGACTTACATATAGAATTCACCTGCTTCTCCATTGCTAGGGTATAATCCGACATAAAAACTAGATTTCTTACAGACATGGAATAATTTATATATCTTGATCCTATCTTAATGTAAAGATACTCAGTTTTCTTTACACGTTGCTTGGATGAGAAAACACAGAATTCAGTCTTTTATTCTTATTCAATTTCAGCATGTTGCTGTTCTTCCAAATAATTATGCCTGCAATACAAGCTTCAGTTGAAGATGAAATATCATCCCATTCATCACATGGCTTGTAGATTTGACTTTCACAAGTAACTTGTAGACTTTAGTATCATCGGCATAACAATAATATTTAATATTATGGCGTTTAATCAATTCACCAGCTGGTTTAGTATATATACAGCAATTCTTTGGTCCTAAAATGGTTCCATATGGAACACCAAAATGAAGACACACATACTGTTGGCGAGGTACTACTTTACCCAGCCAAAGGCCTTTTCCTTGATGCCAAAGGAAATTCTAACTGTTTCAGCAACATCTCATGTAATCAATCATCTGATATTACTAAACGCTTCAGTAATATCAGATGCTCTATTACACCAAAAACTGCAGATAAATCAAGCAGTGTTGGGTCCTTCATCAAGAGCCTCAGCAATATCATGGTACACTTTCAAGAGAACAGTTTCTGTTGAATGACCTCTACGATAAGCAGACTGATAAATGTCATTGAGATCATTGTGCTCTAAATGTTCTTCTATACGCCTTGCTACTACCTTTTCAATAAGTTTTGAGATGACAGGAGGGTTAGAAATAGAACAATAATTCTTCATATATTCCTTATCCAACCCAGATCTCTTAAGTAGCGGCATTATGGTGTGGCTCACTTAAAAAGCAACAGCATCTGATTCATCCATTGACCTATTAATAATGACTGTTATCAGCGGCAGAAGGCGGTCCACACGTTTCTTCAAAAGCCAACTGGGCAGTGGATCTAAGTCGCAAGACTTGTCTGGAGACTTGGTGATTATCCCCTTGACCTCAACCTCAGAAGTTGGTCGAAACTTTGAGCATTTCCCCATTAAACATAATATCTACATCCATGGAGATGTTAGTATTTGGGAAATCAGAAATGATATTATTCCCGATAATTATTGTTTTCCTCATGAAATAATTGCTTAACTCATCCACCAGGTGTTTTACCAGAGGTAATATGCGAAAGATTTACATTTGAGTTACTTACCATCAAGTTCCCAGTTAATTTGTTCCAAGTTTCTTCTAATCTTTTCCACGTTCTTCTGTCTTTGTGGAATAGAAGTACTCTCTATGTTCCTCCAAAGTTTCTAAGCTTATCAGAGTACAAAGGAGTTTCCAGTCTCAACATGATATTTAGCAAGAGAGAGCATGGTGATTAATGATACAACTGATCCCTCACATTTACTCAGGTGTTGAGTCAACTGTATACCCTCCATAAATTCTTTAATATCTGTGCCACAATACTTTCTGTGTATGATCTTTCTTCATGTGCAATCAGGCTTGTTCGTACTAATAACAAACTGTACAGCCAAATGATTGCCAAAGGATTTATCCTTGTTTCTGGATTGAGCTCAATTCTCTAGGCATGACCAAATCTAGTGTGTGGCCTTCTTTGTCAGTTGAACCATTTACATGCCGAGTCAGTCTGTGTGAATCCAACTTGCTGCAGAACCTATGAGCTTCGATGTCAGATTTATTATCCACACATAAATTTAAATCACAATTTATTATGACATCATATGAAATAATGGCTACGTTATCTAAGTATTTAGACCATCCATCAATAAATAATGAGTTTCTAAAGCCATTTTGTTTAAAAGGATGGAAATAGTATATAAAACAAAATTCAACCATACTCTTACTTATATTTATGGTACAGTCCATGTTTTCAAAATGGGTACATATCTCTATTGTCTCCGACTTAACTTGCCATAACAGCCAGTATCGATTTTTCTCCCACGTTTATGAGGAATTTGATTAAACCCAAAATCTGCAGAACATATTTCACTAAACGCTAATACATTAATACATTGCGATACAACATAATCAGCCATGGTTTATTCCTCAAAAATTGAACATTCGGACAACGTACCGATAAAAGGACCTCAACCATCTGATCTTCGTGTAAGGAATCTATATCATACAGGTTAAGAAAATGAATATTTCTTGGTAAATCCCTACCTTGTCTACGACGAGGACAAACTATAACTTTAATAGATTTAGATCTAAAATCAGAAGGCGATGTATTAACACTTGAATTAACATTAAACAAAGTCTTTGCTGGCTCATTGCCAGTTAGAGAAATAAGATTGCTGGCATTTATACCAGGTTTATTATCGTAAGCAATTACCTTGTGGCTGAGAGCAGTTAATCTAACTCACATAATATGTCGAATTAACTTTCTGTCTGCCCAGGTTCTCCATCTTGTGTGCCGACGCTTGCATCAAGATGTTGAAACAGTGGCTTTCTCATTACATTTGGAGGCCAGACGTTTTCCGTACCTCAACTCCACACAGGTATTAACAGCAGTCAGCTAACTGCCGACAAAAACTTTCCAACTTCGTACAGAAGAATAAGGATTTAATGCATGATAAATAAAGTCAAAACTTCACATCCAACTGAAAATAACTGTTCTTTGAACATTCATCTACCATTCTGGAGATGTGATAAACCAGACCCAACACTCAAAATGCTTAAAACAACATTCTTACAGGAGAAGCTGCCATGTAAAAACAGCACTAACCAGGAGTTGAAAAGGTTAGATGGATTTTACCTTACCCAGAAGGAAATCTGCTGTTGTAAAACTTGCATCTGTTGCAATTCGGACTAATTAACATCCAGTTAATTTTGTATAGTTGCAAGTTTTTAATGTAATTACAATAATTTCACGTTTCTGTCTAGATCCAGAAGAAGGTAACAATTTTCTGACAAGGAAGGCTATTAATGGATGGGTTATTACCATAAAATTGTCGCAGTATTGTTCTTTCATGGTGTTGAATTTTCAGTTTGTTGTTCCTGATTTACAGAATTTTACAGTAACATAATAATTACCATTTTATTACAATTATGATACATCCAATATATAATCATTTTGTTTTCTTTTTGGGTTTTTCTTTCATATTTGTAATTTAAATATCTTTGTATTTCATGCAGTTTTTGTCGCTGGATGATATTAAGGACGCAAAAACCATTGACTTTAAACACGACACAGATGAGCAGGTAATGTACACCAATACCAAGTTGTATACCTTTTTTAAACATTATAATACATCTTCTCTGCAGTTACTTGTGCATAAAAGATGAATTTTTTTTGTCTGGATGCTGTCTTCTAAATTATAATTGAACTTAATTGTTATTTATTTTGGTGATATTCCAATAATCGGAAGATGTTGGTCTTTTTCAGGCTGTACCAACTCTGCCAACGATGAGTTTGTGCTTAATACCTTTGACAGAGGCCGAAAAGGGCGAGAATCCTTTGTTAAGGTATAACAATGATTATACGTTATTATCTTGAGGATAATCTGTAACAAAGTACCCTGGAGACTGAGTATTATGTGGTCTAGTGTACCACAGTTTTAGAGGAATCGTGACTGAGTAATTACTCCAAATTTCATGTTGTTGAAGTTTCCGAGAAATCACACAAATGATGCACTCGTAATGCAGTGCTCTAGCCACTGCACTGTTGTGGTGTGTGTGTGTGTGTGTGTGTGTGTGTGTGTGTGTGTGTGTGTGATAATAGAAATATTTTACATTTAGCTGTTTGAATGTAAATCAAGTAAAAACACACCACTTTTACTGAATCAGCCATCACCGATACTGGAAGACGTGGTCAGTGGATATTGATCTGATATTGTTATGTTTTTATTGTTGACAATGTTGGAGATTATTGCATGTTAGACTTTAATATTTTAATCTTGGCTGTTCTATATACACTTGTTACCTCTACACAGACATGCATATAATTTTTTTATATTATCACAGTTAGGTTTTTTACTTCAAAAAACTTAACTTTCCATTACATGGTAAAAAAAGTTAACTATAACAAATGCTTTAAATATTGTATATACCAGTAATGTAAAAAATGAAATGTTTTAAGGTTGGAACTAAAAACTGTATGACCAGTCATGTACAGTGTATATTGTTAATCACATTCACATAATCAGGTATTCACTAATGCACACCTCGCAAATATTTCATATAGAAAGAAATAAATACTTAAGGTTTTTAAATTTGTTTATATTAACATATTCACTATTCAAAACAGGTAATATTATTATTATACCAAACTTATAAAGCACTCTTTTCATACTTAAAGCCTGTTCAAAAGTGCTGTACAAAAACTTATGAAAAACATATATATATAAGATATAACAAATTATTTCATAACAATATATGTATAAAGCTACATTGGGGTATATAAATTTGACTAAGAAATTAAACACCAAAATGGCTCGAGAACAAATGCATTTTCAGCAACTTCTTAAAAATGTTCAGTGTTCTGCATTCACGAATGTGAGCTGGGAGTGCATTCCATAGCTTGCCTTCTGAACATTGAAATTTTCTTTCGCCAAAGCTAGATGTTCTAACCCTTGGAACCACCAATGTCACTTAACCCATTAATCGTAGTGTTTTTCTTTGTTTTTCATGTAGGGTTTTATACATGTGCATTAGGATTTTAAATTGCACTCAATACTTAACAGGTAACCAATGGAGATCCTTCAATATTGGTGTCATGTGATTCTGGTGTGATGTTCAAGTTACAATTCGTGCTGCTGTGTTCTGTATACATTGTAACTTGTTAATGGAGGTCTGGGGCAGTCCACTGAGCAAAGTGTTACAATAGTCCAAGCGTGATGTTATAAGCTCATTGACTAGTGAGACTTACTTGCATCACTTGTTAAGTAATGCCTAATATACCCAATGTTGCGGAGTTGGTGATAGTCAGCCCTACAGATATTATTCAACTGTTGCTCTATATTCAGTGCAGAGTCAAAGATAACACCTAAGTTCCTCAGAGTATTCACTGATGTTATATTAATGTCACCAAAACAATCAGTAATGTTTTCTGTATGGATGGCATTATGCTTAGATGTGAACACCATAACTTCCCCCTTGTCACTGTTCAATTTGAGCATATTTGTACATATCCATCCCTCAATGCCAGTATGCATCCATCTCTCAATGTCAGTAAGACAGTTCTCAATGAGTGAGAGGGATTGTGCTTTCACAGCGTCTTCCTTCAGCTTGAATGAGATGTACAGCTGTGTGTCATCTGCATAAAAATGATAAGAAAGTCCATGCCGACGGATATTGGCTCCTAGATGCTTAGCATACATGGTGTATTTCTAGCAAATGTTAAGTCGAATAATTGTTTTTAGTAACAACCCAAGATATTGCTCTTTTATGGAACTAACATTTCTGGAGGTGAATGCTCTCTGTCTATAACATGGTTCACAGTTGTGGAAGTTGATGAACATGTTATAATAATTCTGTGCTATACTTAGATAGCATTCTATGTGTACAGTTTTCCCTCGGTTGATGGTGTGCACAGAACGAGCTGTATCTTGTTAGTATTATAAATGGTGGACTACGAAATTATAGCCATTACAAGATTTATGGTTTGGCAGTTTTAACTACTGCAGTGGATAGAAATACCAAACAAGTACAAATAAAGTAATAGATAGCAGAATATTTAATATAATATGAAATGTGTTTAAAGCAGAAGTGTAATGTAAATAACCAACATTATCAAATATGGTTGTAATTGCCCTCTTTAAGAATGCACCAAGTTAAATTAACTTCTTGCTGAGCAGTGAGATCCATAGATCCCCCCCCAAAAAAAATATGGTAGCAGGCAGACTTGAAGCATTTACTTGGTGATAAAACTGGTAAACATGAATGGGAATGTTTACAGTGATATTTTTCTTTATGATCTAGTACCAAAGGAGATGTCTTGGGCAGCAGAAACGATTTCAAAATAAACGTATGCGAAGTTCACCCATCTGGATCATTGTTACTGGATCTGTCCCACCTGAATCTTCTAGATTTGTCAATACAAGACAAGCCGTCGTCAACTCCATTTGTGCCACGTAAGTTTAACATGGTGTACAATAGTTGGAAAAGGTACCAAACTATATATCTTGTCATTTGGTTTTGATGCCCAAAGTACCTCTCAAAATAATTTAACAATATATAACACAGAATTTGAAGGTAAACCAAATTTATCAATTCCAATTCCGTTTTTTTTCCCTGACTTTTTGCGTAGTACATTTTACGATGAGTAGGTACTCCGAGTACTTACTTGGAATACCAACTCCGAGTAGTTTATATTGCAAGTAGGATTGTCATGGAAGAAATATTTCTGAATTAAAAAATGAAATGGTAAATTAATTTGTGGATTAAATTTTTTGTAGGAAACTTCTTTTCCAATTCAAAATTTATCAGTTCCATTTTTTTTAAATAATCAATTCCGGAATTGGAATTGACCATTAATTCCAATTCCGGAATTGAATTGACCCTGTGTCTGGTATCACCTGACTAACATCAAAACCTTCAAGACTACTGACATAATATTTTACATCTATTTGGCAGGCGTCCCACTTAATTTGGCATCTCTTTGTTTGTGAAAATCTTTACTTACACCGTTCAGATAACCTCAGTATGTTTGACATTTCAGACCTTCACTCAACACCTGTAAATTTCAATGTATAACCTTGAAACTATGAATGATTCATGGTAATTAGCTCTCATAAACTCTATTCGTTTATTTCTAGGAACTGTTAGTCACACTGATGTACCACCACCTGATGGCAAATTGGACTTTGTTTCCGATGAAGGTGCAGCTGCTGACGTGAGCAGTAAGTAGCTATCTCTCTGGCACAGAAAACATGTTTATTTACTAATGGTAATAGTTTAGAGTTTCTTGGGGATTTGTTCACAATTTTTTCCGAGCAGAAACGAAGCACCTAAAATTGTCTTGAGAGATCACCATTGAAGCACTTCAGACTATTAAGATATGTTTGGGATTTTATAATGGGATCGTGGAACCATCTTTTTGATGACCTGAGGATTATTAATTATTGTAGATGGATTGTATTGATCATGACATGTTTATTACCTATCAATATTTTAATACCGCTCTCATTATTCCTATTGCTATCTTTCAGTGGATGATCATCCGGAACCATTTGATTCACCAGCTGGTGATAGACAGATAGAAGAACAACCTGTGGCAACTAGTCCTATCATTGAACCCGATGACGGTAATCCAGAACTGGAACCTTTTGAACACAGGGCAAGTTACTTCTAAACTTTGCTTAAAAAATTAATTTTAGGTACACACAAAAGAAGACACTGTTTCTTTATCTTTGTAGAGTGTCTTTAGACACTTTGGTGATCCTGGTTATTTTATCATTTCACTAATTTTCAGACTATTAGCTGAAAGGCCTGATACCATGCTGATGTCACACTGTATTATTTCTCCTTAGTTTTAAAGTATTCACTCCTATGTATAAAGTATATGAAACATTCTTAGCTTTTAGCAATTTAATTTAGTATTGTTTAAAAATTAGATTGTCTTTTTTCAATAAAGTAAGTGCCATTTCTAAAGCTGGTTGAACATTTATCAATTCCAATTCCAAATTTATCAATTCCAAATTTATTAATTCCAATTCCAAATTTATCAATTCCAATTCTGTTTTTCTTTTTTTTTGCTCTTTGCCTAGTACATCTTACCATGCCAAGTAGGATTGTCATGATATTTGGAGCATATCATTCTTATATAGAAATTCTTGTTGCATGATTTAGACTCTTGCCTGAGACATAAATCAAGGTATTTCTTGCTCTCGGCCCATTCCTGGCTCACGTCACTGGTAGGTAGATCCGCATTGATAATGTTAAAATGGTGCCTCCCATCCCATGAAGTAAAATGGTCAATAATATTAAAATCCTTCTAATTAAGTAAAACAGTCAGGTATTATTGTACCTTATTTACAAACATCTCTGAGCAACTGAAGTATAACGAGTTTAGATTGTTCACCTTGGAGTGAAATTTGGAACTCGCATATCACAGTTAATAGAAAGCTCAGCAGCAGGACTTCACATCTGGGTTCAAATCCCAGATCACACAGAATTTGGTTGGTCAGTGAAGTAATAAGTTTCCTATATCTAACTGTAATCATGGGCACGCCTGAGTATAGTTGATAGTGCAGTCTACTACGGGCCTTCACGTCTAGGTTTGAACCCCAGCATTACTTGCTTTTGTGCCTCCCTTCACATCATTGGATTGAATCCAGGCATTCCCTGTGTTTTTCGGACTGGATCATCTCATTTCCTTAGCAAGTTGCATCTCAGCGATAAGTCCCAGATTTGATCAGCATTAAGGTTATACAGATCACTCTCTCCGGACAAGTGCCACAATGTTTGAAAAACGAAAACAAAACCATTGGCTCCTCCCTAGTATAGTCCATTTGTATATAAAGGTTTGATGATGTTAATGTGTCAATGCCTGATGCATTTAAAAATCAAAGATCTAATGTATATTTTGTTGCTTTATACAGGACAGACAAACCTGTAAAAGACTTGAAAGAAATAAAAACCTGATTGAATTAGTCCAAGAGAAAACGGTTTGTATAGATAGAGTGTGAAAGTATGCATGCTAGTCCATGATATATGGTTGTGTTCACATTTTGATTTTCTCATCAAGATCTGTCCAATCCACAGACTGTAATTTCTGCCATCTTCTGAACAGGATTCAGATCCATGGATCATTCAGGATCCACATCAGCAGTGTTCTGGTGAAAAACCATTCACGAGGAGTGAGTATTCTTGCATTAGACTTCAGTTTATTTATGCGCTTCATTTAAAGGTTTTGTATTATTTTGTTTACACATTACGGCTGATAATATATTTGATTCCATGGGCCTTTTATTAAATTGTTTTTATAGATGTAACTTTTTTTAATTTTCATTGTTTTGTTTATTAACAGGGAAAACCTTCAGGGTGCCACCATCACTAATATCAGAGACAAACAAGAAAAGAAAAAGAAAATCAACAGCTCACACCAAAAAACAGCCATTAATATCCTTGACCGAGTTTTGCGTTAAAGCTTGTAAGTAAAATCTACTGTTGTGTGATTGTTTGTAAATTGGCGTTTTGGTGGTTCGTCACAGAACTAAATCGATCTACGAGCTCTTTTAGCAGTTTCGTTTTTATTAAAACTGACATGGAATTATTTTTGCTAATAGATAGGATTATTTGTTTGGTGGAAGTCAACTTTCATCTTTCAAGACGGCTGAAGCTGGGAAGTAATGACTGTCGGAACTGCAAGTCAGATGTTATGGAAATAAACTAAAAATATCTGCTGAAGAACTGTCGTTGTTTAAAACGGTTTTATTCAAACCTTCCAATATGGTTAACGACCATTCATTTTTCCAGCAGCAGTCTGAGTTGCGACATTTCATTTATTTGTCTCTTCTATTTTGCCATTTCAGTTTACTCCAGAGCTGCCCAATTCCCAAGAAATCCAATCAAGGTTCCCATACATGCCGAGTTTGAGGACCTCTTCTGGACTGAATACAAGCGGAGACAGTCACGACTAAGGAAGGAATTTAAGATGTTGGTATGTGATTTTATGTGACTTCCATCAAAGATTTTGCTGTAGCAGTATGTATGTTCCCGAGTAACGTATTCATATTTGACTAGATCCCATTTTATAAATTTGAGTGTTTATTCTTAACTTTCTTATAACCCAATTAAATCGGTATCCTGTTGATATCGTTATAATTTATTCTTTATCTGATTCCATTAGATCATTCATTACCCCATGTTGATCTTAATTTACTCCTTTCATTTCTCTTAGACATTTTTTTAAATGCAAATCAAAAATATTTAAACATTTCGTTGGACTAAAGATATTTACCTACTGACTTGTTTTAGTCCTGACGAGCGGGAAGACTTCGTCAACTTTCCCAGAAAACACTCTTATTTTAGCTACCAATTATAAACACAAGTGTTAATCTTTATTCTTTCATTTGATTTATGGAGTCTGTCTGTCTGTCTGTCTCTGTCTGTCTGTCTGTTAAACTGTTTCATATTCATATGACAGAAGCACCAGAACCGGTTGAAGGATTTATCTAAGGAGCTTCTAACAGAAGATAGAGATGAGTTATTACCTGAAGGTAATTACTTCTCTTTCTTTCTCAACTGCTATATACACATTTTTGGTGTGTGTGTGTGTGTGTGTGTGTGTTCCGGGGTTTAATCACTATTATTTCTGGATGTATAAGTATATTATATTTTCCAAATGTGGTAACCATCATTTAATGTAATATCATTTTTTTCTTTTAATTTAGAATTTGGTGGCTCTTGTGAGGATGACCTTGATAATGATGAACCTGCTCAAATCCCTTTTGATGTTCAGAATCCACCTGCACAAGATTTTATTTCAGATGATGCAGAGATGCCACATGATATCCGTGGTAATCTGTCTTTTTCACTAAACTCCTATGACATATAAATAATTTATATGGTTTTATAATTCAGCCAATCTTAACAACTTTGAATCATTACCTATTCTTTGGAGAATTTAAAAAATCGGTTGGCCTCTTCCCATATAGTGATGTAGAAAAGGCATAGCTATGAAAGTTATAGCCGCAAGTCCACACTTTATTTTTTCAGTTCCCAATTAGATAAACCTTAGGCATGCACATAAATATTCATTTTCATACGCATTATCAAGATTCACGGGTGAGCCAGATCAGTTATAACTGTTTTTCACTGTTTTACAGAACTTGATGATGTTCACGTGGTAAGCTCTTACGAAGAACTATTACGGCATCACATCGTAAGTCACACTTAATTTATTTTTCGCCTTCAGCTTTGTCATTATAGTATTTTTAGTTGTTGTTTGTAAAGAGAAAATATTTTTCCATTCAATAAAAATGGTGTGGAACTTTTCAATTCTTCTCTGTGTATCTGGTACAGTTTGGTTAGACCAGTACAAGTTACAGTACAAGTTTCCATACATTTTAAAGTTATCATTTCCCCCACCGTCGTGTAGGAGGCCTATATAGTTAGTGCTCAGAAGTTTGTCCAGATGACCGACCTGAGTAAACGTGTAGCTGAGTGGGAAGATAAGATTCTGCCTGTTCTGGAAGAAGAGGTTAGTAACCCAGTACAGTTTGTGGAAATGTCTCCGTGCTGCACTTATTACACAAACGTTCACTGATTATGATGAGCCAACAACAATGAGCGGGTACAAGTTTGTTCTTGTTCAACTTCTCTGCAGTTTATTATTGAATATTGGCTGCTGTGTTTTACGGTGTCGTGCATTTTATATAGGCATTGCACTCTTAAGATGGCATAAGCATAATGTAATAATAAGAATAGCATATTGCTTCCAATAATTTCAGAAAGCGTGCGTTTTAGGCTCCAAGTGTTTATCGGATATTTTCAGACTTGATGAACATATAAACAATGAATGTAACAAATTAATTGTATGCATGAGAAGAATGGACATCATTATCAGTTATGAGGTCTCGAAAAATACCATAATCTCCTTTGTATGGCATGCACTCGTGTATAATGTGCACCCTTGTTGACCAGAAAATGTCCAAAAAACCTAACTGATGTATAATGCGCACCCCTTGTTGACCAGAAAAGTGTCTGAAAAGCCTAGTTTTGGTGCAGCTGGACTTGCGCACCAATTTGTATGAGATCCTTTTGATCATTTGGTAATTGAAGGTGATAAAAGATAATAATTAGATGCAGGGAATTAAGTGATTTATTATAATAACCGTCGAAACACAGTTCAATTAAGTTTGCAGTATTATAAATAGCAATGCACAAATTCTTTTATCAGCGCTAGCTTTATCATGGGGATATTTTCGATGGTTATTTTAAGTGGATCTCCACAAAGTTCAAACTATTTATATGTTTCTCGGTGATGGTGGAGTTATAATTAGTTTAAATTTAACAGATTTCTAGGCTTGAAGACCGATTTACTGTAGAAGTAACTGAAGTAATTTTGACATGGAACTGACTAGTCACCATCTTGGGTTAGGCTGTGTGGTGGCCTAATCCACTTCTGCATGGTGTTCAGGCGAGTCGGCGCAAAAATAATAATAAAAAGGATAAAGTTTGATTTTATTTCCCGGCAGCCGGGTTCAGCTGCGATTAGCAGCTTTGTAAAACAAGTAAAAAAATGGACGCATTCAGTTCTGGTGTATAATGTGCATCATCCCAAAATTACGGAAAAGGATGGAAAACGGGTGCGTGTTATACACAGAAGATTACGGTAATACTGTTTTGCTTTTTATATTTTGATTAGATACAAATAATCACTGGGAAATTGTCACTGTCATATTGCTTGAAAGTTTAGTCAACTTATATTTACACATGTGAAGGACCTTTAAAGATCTTAGGTGTCACACTAGATCATTTCCAGTTTTTCTTCTATGATGTGTTTTTGTGGGATTCCCGTGATATTGTAGCCTATGGTGCAAAAACAATCCAGACACAATACAGGTCACAGAATAAAACCCCATCACACAATACTGTCAGTGTTGTATACATTAACAGTCTCCCCATCACCATTACTTTACCCCTAAGTGGTTTTCATGCCAACAGTGCTTGCCATGTGCCCGTGTTAAATTACAGTCCTCCACCTTTTCAAAATGGGAGCTCCCCCACATTGGCTCTGAGTCAGAGACGTAAACGTTGATTTCATGTGATGTCGATAATCTCATGTTAATGGGATTGTCTAAGCAGCAATTTTCCATTTGTTTAATGTTGATAAAGCCCAAATTAGTTACTTATCACCTCCATGTGGGGCTATAGTACAATTTTACTATGTAGACTTGTTGAAGAACTGTTAGCCATGCTGCAATTAGTCCAAAACAAAACAGCACGAATGATGACACTTGGTAAGAGATATCAACACAACACACGTGCTCAGAACACAGCATTGTTTACTAGTAGATGTAGGCTAGTAGTTTTTTGTTTACTAGAAAAGTCATAATAAGTTCAGGTTAACACGGATCACTTTAAGTTGGTCACCACATGGCTAATAAAATATACAGCAGAATATGTATGCAGCAGGGTTGCTTCTAGGAAGCGTTTTTTAACGCAATATTTTAACGTATGACGCAAAATAAAACAATCCCTGGGCACCACATGGCGCAGAATAAAATCCCATGACACAATATTGTAAGTGTTGTGCGCATTAATGATCTCTCCATCACATTAGCTTTAATAATGCCATATCACTGGTATGTCATTATCAGCAGAAAATGGGTCATGATAAATGCCAAATATTTATCATCTGATAGTTTTCTGATCTGAAATAATGTCAAAATATACTGCTGTAACCATTTCAGATGTCATATTTATAAATATTTACTGACTATAAGAACCATGGTCAAAGGATGGTGGAGATTTTGGTGAGCAGGTGATCTTGGCTTATGGATTATGGTGGTCACGTGACTTAAATACTCTCTCCTGATTGGCCAGTTATCTTTGTTTACAGTAAATAAAAGCACGTGGTCTTGTTTATATGGTAGATTTCTCTGTCCCTCTCCTGTATATTTTGCACTTTATGTTAATATTATGATATAAATATGGATTTCATAAATGCTATTAACTCTATTTATACTTTACTGAAGGAATTATATGCAGTTTTTGATAACTTAATAATTGTGTTTCTACCTTGATCCTCTGTCCGTCCACTGCTGAGTGTGAGAGGCAGTTCTATGAATAGCATTAAAACTTTGTTGAGGAACTCCCTTGGAACTCCCTTGATAAAACATCAAAATGTTCTGTGGCTGACTTTGACTATGACTTAGCTGTAATTGTAAATATGTGGAAGGAGAAGAAAGCCTGTAGAATATATAAAAACGAGTCCCATCAATAACATTTTGAAGCATTTCTGTAGTCTTGTTTTTCCATGTTACAGATATAAGTGATATGCATACATTTAATTATGCTTACACTGTAAAACTATGTGTATAAATACTTCAAATAGGATGCAAATGTCATCATTTTCAGTTCAAATTTTCTTGAGGGTATGCGTTTGTACCTCCTAAATGGTTGCCCATGTTACATTAAAATCCCCACATTTTTAAAACCTAAGGGGAGCTCCCCCACACTGGCTAGATCCTAGAGGCAACACTGTATGCATGCTCAGTGTTCGCATCCAAATCCGGCTCTGGATTTCTACTTACACAATTATAATTTCAACATATTGTAATTTTGATAAACTTAAAATATAAAATGAATATAAATTGTTATGTCTATGGTTTTAATAAGGAATTGTGTATTTCAGAGTAGCAAGGAAATTTCCAAAGAATCTCTTTTAATTTCCCTCTGCGTTAATTCTGTTTTCTAGGAGAGACATGGCCCTTTTGATATACATAAATCAGGGACAGAGGTTATCAAACATTTAGAGAAACATGCTACCAAGAAACAGGAAAATGAACTTGAATTGCCGAGTGAAAAGGTTCCATTCAAGAGAATTTCTAAAAATAAACCAGTCCATGAAACTTGTCGACTTTTTCTGGCTACTTTACAGTTGGTAAGTTGTGTGTGTGTGTGTGTGTGTGTGTGTGTGAAGGGAGATGGCTCACTGACACGCTTCTTATGTTGATTTTATAGATCCTGAGACTTCCAAATTATCATCATTATGTATACATCTGTTCGTATTCTATTGCCAGGCTAACACATACAATGTTGAGATATCAGTAGAAGGTACTTTAGAAGAAGCAGTTGATACGATGTCTATTCGACTTTTGTCTACTAAAAGACAGTTTGAGGAGCTGGAAAACTACAGAGTACCATCATTTGATGGATAAAACAATTTCTATGCACGTTTCTCATACCTTACAGTAAACATGACAAAATCCTCCATGATGTACTTATGCTATCATAGAAGATTAACTGGTAATGGCAGATAATATCCATTTTCTTATATTTAACTATGTAAGACTTTTTAAATGTTGTTTTGGCGATGTTTCTAAGATTATCCTGAACTTAAACGAACTATGTACTGTTGATGTAATATCTTTTGTTGCGTGTTCACTGAATACCACATCCAAGATACTATATATAATCCAATTCGAGATAAAAGTCTCTACAATAAGGAATCCCAACAGTGCCATTCGTGAAGTTGTTGAATCACACTATCAGGCCGAAATGTACCTGTAGCTTAAAACATACATATATTATGTTACAGCCAATGATCGCAGTTGCCGATTAACCTTACTTAACAAACCATATGCTCAAATAACACTTTCTCAACTGTACTTTATTTGTATTGATGAGTGTATTAAATTTAATCGTGTATTTTATTTATTTAAATACTGGAAATTATTAGGCCTAAAATACAGGAAAATAATAATACTCCGGGGACACATAAAGTTCGACTGTTCAGTTTTTCATGTTCTTCAGTAATCATTATAACAAATAATCCATTATGATGCCCAAGGAAAATGCAATAGCTCATGATTGATGATCAGAGTAATGCAGCTGTTACACCGAATATCAGCTGTTAAATCTAAGGCTGTTTTGATTATGTAAACATATATTTAAATGTTATTATGTTTAACATAATATTGCAGTGTTCAATTATCCAAGTATTAAATATATTTTATTTTTATCACTGTAAATATATATCACTGAAATTATTCTTAACACGTTGCTTCTTGATATTTCTATAATAGATATACGTGTTGTAATACATAGTTAACTGGATACTTTGCATCTACGCCCCTTGGTGGTGCTGTGGTGCATGTATGTTTTTGCTTGGCTTACTCTGTTAATATTGGTATACAAACAAAAAGAATTAAAAATTGGAAATTATAAACTGGTAGATCAGCTGAAAGTTTCCAAAGCAGTAATATCAGGCTGTATCAAGAATTTCATTGACAGCTACTGTAAACATGTTATTATAATTATTATTTTGTGTTAAACCTTATGGTTAATAATCACCAACTTTGAGAATTTAATGATACATTGTGATATCCTATTCAAAGCTGTAAAGAGAAGGCCAAATATTGTAGCCTGTATTTGAGCTGAAAGTAGAGTGTAGAATTGGTGTAAGCAATTCTATTTGTTTTGTGTAGGAATATCCATTCTTTTTTCCAACAATAGAGTACTATCTTTTGTTGTATGGTTTGGTGCCGAAATTTTTAATTGTCCCCCTCAATCCTAGCATAGCCTTGCTGTGTAACATGAGTTTAAATCAGATCTGAGCATCCGTGACTGTGTTCTGAATGAACAGTTAGCCAGCATAAAAAACCAGTACATTACCTTGTGTGTGGCCTGAAGTTGTTACTTGAACTCGCACATTTTGAGAAGTTAATATTCTGGCACAGAAATATATGTTCATCCAATGTACAAAAATTCATTTTCCTGGCATATGGAGGAAGGAGACAATATTGTAGGCGCCATAAATATTAATATGATCTCGATTAATATTGCTATGGGTCCATCTGTTTAAGGATTGGGACAAGGGGTGTTATTATGGATTCAATTATTACCCTTTTTTAATGGTAGTTCTAGTAACTTTCACAATTTGGTCAACGCCCGGTTTAGACCGAACAAGACGAATCCCAAATGGACAAATTAATTTTTTAAATGATACGGTCGTATCCTATCGTAATAACCCTTACCCTAACTCTAAGATTATGAGAACTCATCTTGTTAGTGTTCGTCTTGTTGGGATATTTTCCAGCTTCGTCCATTTGCGATTCGTCTAGTTGGGATACCAACTGCCCGACCAAATTACCATTTTGAGTCTAGAAATTTTGTTTGAAAGTTCTAACAAATTTTGAGATTCTCTGGTGATGATCAATCAATCTTGGGCATTTTCCAATGAAGTGTAAGTAAACGAAAATTAATAAAGTTACAAAGCCATTAACCAGAGCACTTCACACTTGTAAACATATCTAAATTCGGAGGACTGATCAAAACATGGTCGGCTGATACTTCCTAATTTATTATGCATGCATTATTATATACACTTGGTAAAGTGACTCCATGTGACATTCTGTTTTAGGTATTAACATGTAGTGAGCCTATATTCTAGAACGAATCCGTCATGTTGGATACATTTCAATACATCTATCAATGTGCGTGTTTTCATTTATTCATTGTACATAATATATGGTCGTCAGTCATATTTATATCAATTAGTAACTTTTCCATAATGTTAAGTAACCTCTGACAGTTAATAAAATGATTTATTTGTGTAAATAATCTATGTAATGTAGCAATATATAAAGACCGAGAATACGAATTGACAGCGTGACGTATAAAGTGTTTTGCACACCGCGACCGATGTGTTAAAAACCGTGCATATTCATAAAGGATTTGGGATTGCATCGCATTTAAAACCGTCTGATGGGTCTGGCTTTTAAACTGCGGTGGTGGTCACATCATACACCATTTATTCGTGAAAAAAGTTCTATTAGAAAGTTCTTGGAGATCTTGTGTAATGCAAGAATCTGTTGGTTTTTTTTCCTGCTAGTTGCTAAGTTTGGAAATCTTGTACATAAAAGAGTAAACGTAAAGGTTCAGATAATTTCAAAGAAAGAGGTTTTCTAGCATACGGTGCTGCAGAATTCTGAGATCGAATGTCGGTATTATTCTTGTTTGTAGAGCGTTTCATCCTTCAGTAAAAGCTATGTCGGCCGTAAATCACGGCTGTTACCAGCGCTGAGGCTTGATAATAATAAAAACTTGTTCTGTAACCGTATTTGATACGCATAATGAGAGTTCGGTGAACCGTTATTTACACAGATCAGTTATTGAGGGCTTCATGTGCCACATAATACAACGATCTTTCTCCTCATCAATTATACTGTATGTGAGTAGTGGTTTATAGCAATATGATCAATCTTTGGCTAATTATTGGAGGTTTTTTGATGGATGGAACAGACATCGGAAATACTGGGATGTATCTTTCTACAACTTGGCAGTTCTGCACTACAGTCTGCTGTTATCACTCGTGGGATCCTGTGAAAAATCCAGGCTCTGGGTTTTTTTTTGTTTTGTTTATCAACTGTTCGTGGACCTTGCTACCAAAGCCGACTAGATCCAAACCTATCACATGTGAACCCAGTATGTTTACTTGAGGCTTCAGTATCAAGAACACAAGGCTAATATAGCACTTGAAGCACTAATAGTCCTCTCGAAATCTATTTAGGTTAAGTTAACATCACAGTAATGCCTCTATCTGAGGGATGTTTCATCAGATTAGGTCATTTCCAGATTAATGGCAGCCTCCGCTTTTTGCCCCTGATCTCAGACAACGTTTTTGGCACTGCATGATCGTATTCGGAGAGAGCAAAACACTCATTTACAAAATACCTTCCATAATTTCAGTATAATAACGTGTATTGAAGCTGCTGTGGGGACACATAAACAATTAGTATATTTAAAAAGTAGTAACATACGTCAGAATAAAAGCTCTGGTTTTGTTGTGTTTATTTTTTAAACACAGTTTGAGTATTAAATATGGAACGTTATGATGCACACGCCTAACAATCGCATGTTTGGTTATGAGTGACCGAGTGGCACAAATGTCACAATCAGACGCAGAAGAAATGTGATATATTTAGCTATCAAGTGGTTAAATCAACGTTTTTGGCTTTCGTTTTCTCCGAACAATACACGTGTCTCTTAAAGTGGGTGCCATTGAAATTCAGGTTTTTTTGCCACCCAAATAATTGTCTAACATCGAGCAATGCTACAAAAACAAATTATCTCAATCCATTTTTATTGAAGAAAGACGTTCCAGTTACTTGATAATAAAATCAGAAGAAGAAAAAAACCAACAAATGCTGTTCGCCATATGAACCGGACCTAATTAATGTCTTGAACAACATTAGTCCCGGTAATATGGGTCGTTGTTGTACGGTGGCGAGTTGTCCCGGAACAGAGATCTAATTAGATTAATAATGACTACATGACGTTTATCTGTAGATACATCAATATCGACCAAATATGGCATGGAATGATTATGCTAATAATTAAAGGCAAACACTCATCACTTAATTAGCTCGATTTTGGTTTATTAAATTCCTGACCATGTTTAATAATAATAAAACTAACAACAGGAAATATAAATTGATTTTGGACAGTCACTCATATAAATGCTCGGAAAAGATAAATATAAACATGTTTTTGGTCGGTTCGTAGAAAGTTCTGATAAATAAATATCTGGATCAAGTAATGTGAGACAATGAATTAATATCATATAACTATAATCGCCTAACTTTACTGGGGGTTCCAATCGTATTCGCTAAAATTGTGTTATTCGGTGTCTTCATAGTTAAGTAAGAATATTTTGAAGCAACGTTATAATCGTAATCACATAACATAACGTGCTGAATAACTATGAATATCTATCGAGAACAAACATTGCTCAAAAAAAGTTATCTTTTGACGCCCAGATTGAAGAAGAACAGCAAATTCTACTTAAATAGGCTAAAATTAACATCAATAGACAGATCAGGTTATACTTTAGTAATTACGACGACATCGGTATATAAAAATGGAGGATACAAGACAGACGAGGGAGCAAAAGATAAATACGACAGTCTACATCCAACAATAGAAATAATCTAGATATAGATCAGGAAACAGCTAAAATGTGATTCGAACGATAATTGATATAAGCATAATTTTATTAGATACCCGAACCAAAGACTGTTTATATTTAAGCTCTCTGATGAATGACGAAAGGTTTTCTGTGTCAATGGGATATAAATCCCAAGACATAACTGTGTTTAGAGGGATGCTTCTTAATGAGTTGTCCTCATCGACTAACATTATATATCTAAGAAGTTTCCATCTAGGTCTAGTTGGTAGCGCGTCGCACCACAGATCACTCCCTACCCTGAGTACGAATCTCGGTGTGGGCATATCTGAAGGGTGTTTCATCTTTGACTTGGCTTCATTACCTTTGGATGTCGGTCGGCACATTTAGCAAAAGTAGCCGTAAAACATTCGTACTCACTATTAACTCGGTAGATTCGTCAATAGACCGATCCAGGCGAAATGCGTTGCATCGGTTACCAACTGCGGTCTCGGGTTAGAATCAGCTATGGCACCCACTGTTAACTGTGGATGGCAACTTTTCACTAACGATAAATACTGGAAATCTTTCACACAATGCTTATCAAGATATAACCCAATGATTGAGCGGACCGATTTTTCCGGATGAATGACACAGCCAAGCCTTAGTTATTCATGTTGACTTGTAGGGGATTTTTAGCATGGGTTTCAATGGATTAAATAAATTATTTTAAAATTAAACTTTTAGCTGGATGTAAATTGATTTTAATGAAGATTGTTTAAATATTTAATGTAGAGTTATGGAAATATTATTTTTATTTGTATATGGAAACCAATCTTATACGCATCGCCTGTATATTATTAAATAAAAAATGTTATTACATTAGAGTATTAACACCCTTGCCATTTACATGTAGTGGATTCAGAAATAAAACAGTTCACTTTCAATACAATATATCATGCATAAATACCAATGTTAAAGTAATAGGAATCACCCATTGAATTATAATCTACGTGATCATTCATTTTATCTATTCATATCGCCATGTCAGATGTCAAAGGTTCTACAAAAAAAGTTTGAACTAGACAGGCCGGACATGACAGCCATGTAAATCGCGCTCAACCTTATTTAGTTTAGTGGCATATATCTATTAGATGAAGTCTATGCCATTCCTATTAAATGCCAAATTATGAACTGGAGATCACATACCCTTAATGGGCTATAAATAAAATCCAAATGTAGGTGGTAAATAGTCTAAATAAAGCTTTTCTGTAAGACATTTATCGGCCACTACACGCGTAAATCGCCATGCAACACAGTGATTCTTAGACTTCTAACCCGAGACCGTAGTGTGAAATTCAGCCGTATGGTGGCGCCAGGGGTAATTGAATTGGTCTATTCGATTCGGTTTGTGCCGCGGTAAAACTACATTAAAGTGTTAGAACAATATACTGGCTACAGTTTCTGCTACCGCGCTGTCACACTGCTATAACAGACGAGGAAATGTTATAATTGCCAAAAACACGCAGATATCTCGTGTGATCATCTAGTCATAGCCATATGACGAGTGCCAAATCCGACAGCCAGATGATTCGACGACAATGATCCAGAAGCGAAAAACGGTGATAGCTTTTTGTCTGTTTTAGTCGCACAATCGAGTTTTCTACACCGAAACAATACACCCAACACCAAAATAATTGTTGTTGTTGTTGTTCTTGTGGGTCCAGCCGATGTTTATTACAAGGTCTCGACCTCAGATATTAAATGACACTCATTTACATACAACATATATTAAGGGACCAGCTAACAATTATCATGGAGAATGCTAAAACAATATTTATTATCTTGTATCATTTTAGTAAAGTGTATTTCAGCTGACAACAAAAACAACTACTTCTACTACCATTACTACAGTTGCAGTAACAACAACAAAACAAACTGGTAATAACAAATCACGCAAACATATTTATTATATATATATATATATATATATATATATAAGGCATGCCTATGGTGCAGTGGCTAGAACGCCGCACCACAAACATCCAGGTCCAGGTTGTGGTTTCGAATCCGGTCTGTATTTGTGGGATTTATTTCGCAGGCGGATGCTCTTGAACTATATGTCCCAGATGTGATCAGCTCTGAGACTAAACAACTCAACTCAACATTGTATTATATAAATCCGTACAAGTTGAGCTACAATGACATAATTACGGGTATTTGATGATAGAGTTTTTTATTAGTCAGTAATTAATACAAGAAATTAGCCCCATTCCAATGCGTATTTGACATTGGACGTAAACCATATAATCCGTTGTCTGCCGAGTCCCAATCACTATTCCCGTTAACAACTATAATTATAACATTTTCAGTGACGTCTACACAATTGGTTTTATACTTCCTGTTTGGTATAAACATCAATTATCTGGTAATAGTCCCATTAACCCATGTTAAGTTTAAATTTTCCCCACAAGTGAGTCTGAAAACCGATGCAACACACTTCCATGTGGATTGGCCCATTCGGTTGAGAAAACCCGAATCTAATATCCCCCCATACACATACACACACACACACACACCGTGCTATACTGCCACAGCATGGATTCGAAGCTTTACCCTGTACACTTAAAGATCATGAAAGTCCTTGTCTGTAATATGTTTCGTTATAACAGTTATTTCCTTGAAAATCCTGCGTTTTTATTTCAATGACATATTCATATTTATTAAGCTGCCTGGTGTTGTTGATACTCTACTTCACATAGTCAGTCATCTTGGTGTTGTAGGAGATGTCTGTATGGAGTCTCACAAGGGAGTACACCTGGCAAGTATGGCTGAATGTCGACTCCCAATTAAAACATGTTACCAACACAAGTTATTAATCAGATACGAATCTTAACGCAATTCTTTTGGTGGTCAATTACTTTATTCGAACGATTCTAATAATAACGACTTTTCTTGCTGTTATTAGTCACTCTATCAATTTTATTATGCGAGTTTTTGCTTAAAATGCGTGTTTTATTTTGGGTAGAAATATCATAATAAGTTTGTGTTTAGAAAGAGCACTTTGAGCTGGCCAACATGTGGGTAATTAATTATACAGTGTTGGCATGCAGAGAATGATGAGGTTGCACACATAACCATGCAAAATTCGGACCAAAACGCACACAGTTTATGACGTCATTACAAAACTCTCTCCGCCGAATTGGACAAGTGAAAAGGACAAAACAGAATATTCATCAGGATGAGTTATATAACACTCGATTGCTGTTCAGTATTTGATTGATTGATGATGATGATTAATGTTTTACAGCCACTTTTTGCACATAGTAGGCTAAATGAGCCGAGCGACCTCCAAAGGTAATGAAGCGAAGTCAAAGATGAAGCACCCTTCAGATATACCCACGCCAAGATTCGAACTGAGGTGGTAGTGATCTGTGATCCAACACGCTACCAGTTAGATCTGATTTTTCCACATATTGTACCGTCTTTGGCGTTTAACAAGATCATATTTCTAACAAATGTAATATATAAAATGGGGAGAGTTAATATTATCTTCAATGTTAATAAGGATTTATATATTTCATAGAAGGATACACATCTACGAAGAATAGCTTTAATCTGGAGTTCGGAGGCGCAGTTCTTTAATAAATGCTCTATAGCAACGGTTGGTGCTTAACGTTAGATGATGGTGATGATGATTGATGTTAAATGGGGCGAGCGACCTCCAAAGGTGATGAAGCGAAGTCAAAAATTAAACGCCCTTCAGATATGCCCACGCCGAGATTCGAACACGGGTGGTAGTGATCTGTGATACAACACGCTACCGTTTGACCACGGATCGTGTTACCTGGAATGATTTATTGTAAAAATAATTTTGAACATTTTATAAATTTAATTTCTTATTATTTGAAGTACCGTATTCCAGAAGTGAAATTAATTAAACAAAAACTCCGTTATTGTTATATCTTGTACTGAAATATATCAGCATAAACTTGTAATTATCTTCAAAATAACTGGTTCTATTAGGATATTGATCTGTTAGGATATAGATCTATTAGGATATTGATCTGTTAGGATATTGATCTGTTAGGATATTGATCTATTAAGATATTGATCTATTAAGATATTGATCTATTAAGATATTGATCTATTAGGATATTGATCTGTTAGGATATTGATCTACTAGGATATTGATCTGTTAGGATATTGATCTATTAGGATATTGATCTATTAGGATATTGATCTATTGGGATATTGATATGTTAGGATATTGATCTATTGGGATATTGATATTGATGCTAGGACGAGCTGATAGTAGCACGACCTTCATCGTCTTGGGATGACAACAACATGCAAAACTCAACTCAACTTGACCTTGACAAGAAGTTACACACTCCTGAAATCTGAAGACCCCACATGATCACATTCCTACAGAATAGCACGACCAGGAGATGATAATAATCCAGATAAGTCGGATCGGATAATAATATTTGATTATTGTGAAATCCCAAATTTCTTGAACATTTAGGAAAGATTCACTTCATTTCTGATGAATCTACATGTTCCATCTCTAAAATTGAAGTATTTGAATTAAATTAGCACATTCATCATTACATCTCTACCATAACCAATTACCAACCAAAGAATAAAGGATAAACCTGGATAGCCCATTGATATGATCCTGGGCTCGCATAATAATAGTAATATCTGGATTATTAGAATAGAGATATTAAAAATGAAAGATTTATCATGATTTGAAAGAAATGAAGTTTCCAACCTGGAATTAAGGAGGTTATTGAAACTCCATTAGACCGTATGTGTGTGTTGTTGTTGTTGTTGTTATTATTGTTATTGTTGTTGTTGTTGTTGCTTCTGCTGCTTTTGTATGTAGAAAGTCAGCTTTTGTTTATACAATGTCATTATTTGAGTCAATATCATTATTTGGGTCAGTATCTCGATCAAGCAAGTTGTTATTGTTGTTGTTGTTGCTGTTTTAGTCGTTGTTGTTATTATTATTAACAACATCAGTAATACTGTATGTCGTGTTATGTTATTTATACCTTCCCACGTCCCCGACTTTCTTTTCCCTTTTTATATAATTAACTTATCCCAAGATTAAGCGATCCTGAACGTAAGTCTTGAATAGACTGTGTGTGTGCGTGTGTGCCTGCGTGCGCGCACGTGTGTGCTTTATGATATATATATATATATATATATATATATATATATATATATATATATATATATAGGAACCAAACATCATAAAACCCATACCTCCATAATATATGTATCTATACATGTACACATGCAATGATATATCAAACTAAACATATATATATATATATATATATATATATATATGCCTATATGCCTGTAAGATCCAGACAATCCGCTTTTCGACATTTCCGACTACACACCCCCCCCTCCACACACACACACACACACACACAACAATAGCACCTCTGTTTGATGTGTCCAACTGGTGAGAGTTTAATGATGGTGTGCTGAACTAGAACATGGGAGAATCTCGGCTCAAATCCACCAACTGGCTGCCGGGTTTTTCCCTGCTTGAAGGGATGAAAATGACGCCAAGTTTCTACAGGCGGCTGATGTCGAATTGATTAATCTTCTACATTTGATACAAATCAGAATCTGGCTCCATAATTGGCCAGAAACTAAATTTTATCGGTTTATATATATATATATATATATATATATATATATATATATGTATATATATATAAAGCTGTTTGCAGACACACGTAAATATTAAGTCAATTAACACACGATGATTGCTTCGAATAAACTTCTCGCGCATTGGTCTAAATTTGAGTTCGGCAGTTAGTTAAATGATTTTGAACTATAACACTCCTAAATAAATAGATTAAAAGCCACAACAACACAATGATTGTTGGTAAATGTCCAGGTTAACCACATAAAATATTATATTTAGATCCATTGCTGTATTTTTATTCAAAGGATTAATTTCAATTTTGCAAACATAATCCGTTTTCTTTGTACACAGGCATCGGTTCGACAACGGTCGTAATCCAGTTGTCTTTCCGGTTTATTTGCTATCAGGTAACTGTGGCCAACCAACTATTTCCTATCACAGGATCAGGATCATTACTATCCTAGATGTCCAGAATTAGGCGCAGTCTCTTTTTTCATCCGTGTTAGTCATCCAACAAACACGAAGACAAACTTGATCAAACTGTGTACACAGTTTGATACACACGCTTGTAATATGCTTATCCTATCTGTGTATTTATTCCTGATCTTATCAGTAGTTTATTTATATTTATGATCTTATCTGCGTTTTTATTTCCGATATTATGCATCAACTGTCTTTGGTTCGCCATTTTTGTTCTCTTGTTCTGAGTCCGTCTGTTATCTTTAAAACAAAATTGAGCATTTCCGTTTGGCATAGTTGTTGGGGTGTTTTTTTTGGGGGGGGGGAGCATATCCGCTCCAGCTATAAAACACACACACACACACACACACTCTCTCTCTCTCTCTCTCGGGGAAAGACACACAAATTCATAACTTAGATTACTAGTAGATGTATCCATTTTATTTTGTTATTGATCAACTTTTCACTAACCAGATCTTGTAATCGGATGCTGGTGGCGTACGACTCGTCGTAGATCCAGACAGAAGTAGACGACACTATGTCAAGTAATTTTTGGTCATAAGTTGGCTTTGGTTGATAAAGCTGCATTATTCTATGGTTACTATGGAAACGTAGTCAACACCAAATGGTGGCTGAGTAGGAATCTACTCCATCTGCCCCCCCCCCCGGATGATTATAGCAATTCTATTTGTTGTTGTCTTAATTAGAGATATATCAGTAATATCTCGGTGTAGCTGATAATGCACTTAGGTTCAGGCCTTCAAATCACGGGATTTAAATCCAATGTTTGTCGTTTGTCTGGGATGTTTCATTCGCCAATAAGAGGCAACAGCTTAATTGTTTACAGAGTATCAACCTGATCACATGTGGCATTGTGAAACCATCAGCATCTTGGCTTAATAAAACACTCACTTACTGAAAAACACTCACTCACTCACTCACTCACCACCACCACCCCACACCACACACCCCACTCACCACCCCCCCCCCACCACCACTCACTCACTCACTCACTCTTGGTCAGGGATTGGTGAAATAAATTGAGTACTCGGATATAATAAATCAGCCATATTTATATAGTTATCATTTCAGACTTTCCTATACGGACTATGTCCATATCTGAATGTAATAAATATCTTTATGTTCTATTTTATGATTTTCTGGATGTTTTATAAAAATTTTGACACTTCGGGATAGTAAATCAAATGAGGCATCATTTTCCGGATCAATTTACACGTCGTTCTGTCAGTTAACTGATTGATGATGATGATGATGATGATGATGATGATGATGATTTTGGTCCAGTGAGTCAGAGCTGATTTCTGCGACCTAATTTGACTGGAGATAATTTTGATGTACGAGATAAGTACACTTATGACAAGTATTTAAAACTCGTTAACGATCGTACTGCTGCGGCTGATGATGATGATGATGATGATGATGATGGTGGTGGTGGTGATGATGATGATGATGGTGATGATGATGGTGATGATGATGGTGATGATGATGATGATGACGATGATGATGATGGTGGTGGTGGTGATGATTATGATAACTATATAATCATCATCGTATCATCATCATCATCATTCTCACATCTATTATTACTACTACTGGGATCGTATTTGTTGTTCTCGTTAAGGATTCATTCCTCGAACATATGTTACAATTATGAGTTGTTATTGTTATTGTTATTGTTGTTGTTGTTGTTGTCGTTGAGTTATTTAGGCTCGGTACTTGTTACACCTGATACATATGACCTCTAACCCCTGGTCTATCAAAGCGACTTGTTCCAAGTATGACAAGCAATCAAACAAATAAAAATCACTCACTCATTCACTCATTCATTCACTCACTCACTCACTCACTCACCTTTCTGCCAGCACAACAACAACAACGGCTAATAATGCTATAATTATTTTACTACTAATACTAGGTTTATTAATACTATTATAAAATAACAATAATAATTATTATTATTAGTAGTAGTAATAGTACTAATTGTGGTTGTTTACATTCTTGGTAGTTTCAGCGTAAACTTTAGGATGTCGTGAAATGTATATGATTGATTGTACATTTTGTAATATATTGTGCACTTTTTGTTGTTATTAAAGATCTTTTTTAATATAAATATTCTCACGTACATCGTATTTATTTCTCTACGAGTGCATACTACATAATAATAAATAATACGTAATATTTATCCAGAGCCTTATCCAGCTAGATAGCTGCTCTAAGGCCCTTTACAGTATTATTCGATTCCTCAGGCTTAGCTTGCTCGAAGTACATCCAGAATATGGACGCCATCTTGAAAGTAAGTAAAAAAAGGTTATTTGGCACATTATCCATGAGAACTAGCGGCAGTACATCGGCTTTATTTATTTAATTCTTACATAAATCCACATCTTGTGACGATTCTCCGTAAACAATCTTATATAGACAACGAAGAAGAGCTAGACGCCAAATTTGCGTCTTGTCTAAAACAATAAACACGACTTTCTGTTGACAAGAAATGTCCTTTAAAAATAAGTTGATGTACTGCCGCTAGTTGTCATGGATAATGTGCCAAATGACGTATTTAACTTTCAAGATGGCGTCGATATTCTGGGTGAACTTCGAGCAAGCTAAACCTGAACGGTCCAATATTAGAGATCCAGGTTTTAAAAAATCCAGTTTAGCGTTTATTTATATCTGGAAAGGTGTAAGCATTTATTTAATAATTATTTACCTGGTATAAGTGTACAGAATAATTTATTTATTTGTCTTTGTCTGGACAAGAGAGAGGGCTATATTTGATAGTTCTTTTTGAAAAATTAATAATAACTTATTTGATAAAGATAAATATTAAAACATGATGCAGTTTAAATTTGCAACAGATCTCTGACAATATCCATAATCTGATTTAAAATTTATAATTTGTCGAATTTCAGCCTCGGAAATACTACCCCAAAAACGGAATTCATTAATACTAATTCGCTTTATATATATATATATATATATATATATATATATATATTATTTTACTTATGACACAGATTAAAAAATTTACATTTATGGATACTCTGATGTCAAAACTGATATATTGAATTCGTAAATATAAGATCTCAACTGATTCACCAATAAACAAACGTCGTATTTGTAACACATTTTTTCTTATTTTTAGGTTAATGAATAAAACATTAAAATAATAATATTTATTGTTAATTATCATTATAAAATATTAATTATCAAACACAATTCTTACAAAGCATTAATATAACAACTCCGTGCTGATGACGTGCACAGCCCCTATGACCTTGTGGGTAAGAGTGTGGGACTTTCTTACTCAAGGTCATGCTGTACGGGAGAATCCCGGCCGTGACACTATGGTGGGAGGAGTTTTTCATCCGACCAGACAACTGGCAAGGTTTTCTCAACCTAATATACCATCTTTTTTTAATTCTATATTTATTTAGAATTACTCCCCGTGGTGAAGCAGTAAATTACAGACCACATTAATTAGCCACGTTAAATGACCCCCATTTAGGCCATTATTATTATTATTATTATTATTATTATTATGAACCTTGTATTAGCATGATGTTGTCTGGTTGTTTAATGAGATTGGTTTATGTTGTTTCTAGACGTATTATATCAATATCTCTGGGAACATGTTTAAGAAGTATTTCGTATAAAAATATCCTATCAGATGAAGACAGATGAAGACACCCATCGTTCTCAAACCAGAATAAATTAAACACTGACAAGTATTATTAAACATAAAACTTATCGATAAAGTGTTTATAACCCTCCTTCACTCGCCCTTTCCCCTCCTTCCTCTTAGAAATCGACACTTTGAGGTTGCTCAATGTTTTACGGCCACCTTTGTGCACTTGGAAGGCTAAATGTGCCGAGCGATTGCCAAAGGTGATGAGATGAGGTGAAAGATGAAACACCCGTCAGACATCCCCACGCCGAAATTTGTACTCGGGTGGGAGAGATCTCCGGCCAACCGCTCTACCAATTAGACCATGGAGTCACTCGCAACACGTTGAGGAAATGTTACTGGCAGGCAACCAAACAAAGGACATACGTCATTAATCGGGATCAGTAAAACTTTAAAAAGAAAACCGGTAAAATGTCCCGGATATTTTCAGATGAATGGCAAAAAAGCTTTAAAAAGTACTATTTATAGATTTTGGTAGGGTAAAGCGCCCTCTAGCGTGAGTAGATAAAAGCCTTCTCCATTACAATTGGTTGATAAACTGATGTGGCATTGGCATTGCATAATGCCCGGATGTCCCACTTGAACAACAGACGGTTTAATAATTGGCTGATTATGTCACACCCCGGAAATCTCTTAAAACGTTGCTGCTACCTGTCCACTAAACGGTGTCATACACGATCTGGAATCTTGTTCATTAAATCCCGACACCCTCTGAGGCAAACAAATTTATCTCGATGTACATTTCCTTTATTCTTTTTTGTTCTTTTCTTTTTATCGTCTGCCAGATATGAACGAATTTTAGCCGGTTTAGGGAGGGAAGGATCGGCCAATCAAAGATATTGTCAGTTTTATATTAAAGGAGTTTTTGTTGTTGATGATGCAATTCTTAATAAGAACTGTAGATGATGCTAATTCTAGCCATTTTCTATTTTAAGCTGATCAAACTGTGATTAGCATGTGTGTGTGTGTGTGTGTGTGTGTGTGTGTGTGTGTGTGTGTGTGTGTGTGTGTCTGTGTGTCTGTGTGTGTGTTTGCTCAGTTACGTGTGGAACGTCACAGCTCTCTGCGTGACAACACCGAGCATGCGTGCATATTCAGCTGTATAATTAATTAACCACATGGCGACCAGCTCAAAGTGATAATCCGTGATAAACACAAACTTATCACGACATTTCTACAAACAAAACGCGTAATTTGTAGAGAACTTGCAAGATATAAGTACCAGAGTAACTAATAATGATGCCAACAAAAGTCATTGCTATTAGAATCATTATAAAAGATACCGATCACAAAATGATTGCTTTATTGATGTTAATCACATAACCTGTTAAAGGGACAGTCCACTTCCAGAATATATTTTTTAAATATGTAATGCTTAGAACAGTAACCAAAAATTCCACAATAATAATCACGAAATATACCTGATATCATAGATATAGGGAAATAATCCAAATTACTGGAGGGCCGCCATTACGGCTGCACCGGAAGCCAGATTCGAACGTGGGAAGGAGAAAACTGAAATGCTCTGACGTCACATGGGGGTTCCCTAGACTGACGTGGATTTTAGTTTCTCCTGAGCGTTAATAGCTGAGCCATTTTGAATCATCTTCCTCTTGTCAGGTTCCTTCTGGCTCTTTAGTTCTGGAATAATTCTTTGCTCAAACTTGTTTACATGCTTTTGTACGGGTTCTACAGACATCAGGTGAATTGGATACGTTCAAGTGATGTTGATTAATCAGCACATTATTTAATATGTGGGTGATCGTTTATACATTTTAACATTATTTATTATATTTGTGAGTATAGCTGTATTAGTCCTGAAAATTTGAAATGAAGTGGACTATCCCTTTAAGCTGCCATCAAATAAGTCATTTAATCAAACTATAGATAAGTGACCGGGACGTAAGAGGTCATCCGATAATAATTGATATAGAAATAAACAGCCGTTATGTTGACTTATCTAAATAATAATAATAATAATAATAATAATAATAATAATGGCCGAAATGATAGCTATTTTACGTGGCTGGCAACTTCAAATGATAGAGACGCATATGATCTGTAATTTACTGCTTCACCACGGGGACTAATTCTAAATAAATTTACAATTATATGGTATATTCGGGGGGAGAATTCCCTATCAGTTGCCGGGTTGGATGAAAAACTGCCCCAACTATAGTGCCACGGCCGGGATTCGAACCTCCGACCTCACGCACAGTATGAGGTCACAATCGTAGGTAAATAATCCCGAGACAGAGACAGACTGTAAACACGATTAGACACTGACTGGGCGTAGGCTGATAGTCTAGTAGTGTCCCAGTTCTTGGTCACCGAGTACCGGAATCTGGAGATGCCGGAATTTGGCTACTATCTCTACAGCATGACAGCTGATTTGACCTTTTGCGGTCTCCCGGTCATATTTCATCCTCTATCACTGTTAAGGTCCGATAAGCTCGGTATCCGTCGAACTATCGCCGAACTACTTCGACGATCCGCGTGTACACCCCCCCCCCTTCATGGATCTACGATCTTCTCTATGAATGATTCTTCAAATTATCATTGGGTTTTTTTAGTGCTTCGAATGTGCGTCTTCAAGTCGGGTTCTTCGTGGACCAATAACGATAGCGGAAATAGACTGTCAGTGATGATAAACGTTCAACCAGCAGTGAGAAGAGGCGTAGGAATACACGTTTTATTGGCAGTCTCGATGCTACATAATCGTGATCCAGACACGTTAACCGTAGTCTATTCATACACATTCCACTAAAGTATATATTTTAATGCGTTATTTTCAGCGCCATCACAGTCGGAGAAAGTCACAAGCTTAAATTATCTAATTACTGCCGTTTAATATTTGCTTAATATAATTACATAATAACCCAATAATAATAATAATAATAGATTATATTATAGAACAAACACGAAAGTTAGCTGCAGCAATGAGAATTGAGATACCAAACAATAACAGATCTACAACAATGAAGACAATAAAAACTGTACAATGGTAGTAATTCGAGTATAACTTAGGATACAGTTATTAAATTGAACACGTCGGCGTTGAAGTCTCTCTCTCTCAATATATATATATATATATATATATATTCATTCCATTTTCTTCCCTCATGCAAGCAATCACTTGGACGCACACACGGACATGTACACACACAGAGAGAAAGAGCGACAAACATACCTATGCACATATGCTGATGATATACCATGATAAGTTCATAACGAAATGACATTTATTTTCACGAGTATTCGTTATATGGCCCTACTGGTGGCGCTGACGGTGGTGGTGAGGCAGGATATTCGGGAGCCGATCCAGGATTAGGGAGTACGGGATATCCAGGTTTGGGTGGTGGTGGTGGTGGTGGCGGTCCAGCGTTAGGACGGTAGCTGGGCAGTTTGTGCGGCTTGGCGGGCGGCAAGGGCTTCAACGGGAGCGTATCCTGATTGACCGGATCCAGGTCGTGTTCGGACTCGGTATCGGACGACTTCGGGACGCCGAAAACTTCGTCCTTCTCGCGCCAATTGTCCCACAACGAGGCTATGATCTCGCTCGACGTGATCTTGTTCGTGTTCTCGCCGATCAGACGCAGCACGAACACGCCATCGCCCCGCAGATAGTCATCCACGAACCTGACACACAAGTTCCGGTCTCCTTTGTCGCTGCGATCAATCCTCTCTGACACGATGAGACTGTTCTCAACGAAACTGTGTCGATCCTTCGGCAGGGCGGACCTTAGGATCCACGAGACCAGATCGGCGATGGTCAGAAATAGTACCATCATGATCCAAAACCAGAGGAAGACGAACATCTTTTCGGTGTACAGGTTGATCGGGAGCAGACACTGGACCGTATACGTCCTCGTGTTGTCGATGCCGAGAGCCCGAACCTGGATGTCGCACATGGTAACTTTCGGGAAGATGGTATGGTTGAGGAACGACCGCTCCTGGATGGCGTACTTGATGGCTTCGATCCCGTAAATGGGGGAGTCCGACTTGAGCACCGAGTTCAGTACGAAGAGCTGACTGAAGGCGTTCGCAATGTAGAGCGCCTTGGTGACAATGTAGAGCACGACCAGGTAGTTGCCGAATCGGGGACCGCAGAGGCAGCAGAGCTTCTTCAGGAAGGCCGACCTCTTATTCACCACCACGCCGCCTACCGTCTTCGGCACCCTGCCCACGAACCTGTCGATCTGGTTCGTGATCAGGCGAAGGATGCGATCCTTCGAGTCCAGTTTGTCGGTCTTCCGGAACGTTTCGGCGGTCTCGAGGATGTTGTCCGAGTCCACCCCCGCCTTGCTGTTGAAGCTGGTCCAGACGACGGAGGGCATGTAGAAGAAGATGGCCATCCCGAGGAAGATGAACGGTATCCATTGGTAATAGACGATATACTGGCGTTCCTCGTGCTGTTTCGGTATGTCGTACTCGAACGGCAGGAAGTAGGTGTTCTGGACCCAGCAGAACGTGTTCGTGTACTTGATCCAGCCGCTCTCGAATTCCTTCGGCGCCCAGCACGTGATCGGGTTTCCGACGAGCTGATTGGTCGTCGAGACGACGGCGAAGACGACCAATAGGATGACGGTGTAGCGATGATGGAATCGGTCGACGACGTTATCGTCTCGTCTGAACCGTTCCGACGCTCCCGTAATGAGCGAGATCCACTGTAGCACCATATTAGCGGATCCTAGATCTAGAAGATCTCTCGGTGCGTCCAAAAACGCGGTTTGTACGAATAAACGCGCTAGATGTTAGCTATCCGATGACTCGTGTGAGAATCGTCCTCTGTTCGGTAGTTTCGCGTCGTGACGCTAACACGACATGACGCAAGTCTTCGATATTACGATGATAATCGCCAAAGATCACACACACACACAGTGTGTGACTGATTGACTGACTGACTGTCCGACTTCGTAAACACGACTCGTCCTAAAGCGGGCCAGCTGAGGAGGTTATAAAGTAAACATCTAGGAGCTCGAAATCGGCTTAAAACGCAGAGCAAATATCCGGTCTTCGCGATTGGGTCGGGCCTAGAACCCCCCCGCCCTCCTCCAAACGGCAGACAGAGGACTAGGTCCACTTCACAAACTGAACTGCGTATAATATTCCTGCCACTTTTGCGGCGAGTCTGACACCAGAATCGTAACCATCCTTCGATGACGATAAAACCGATATCGTAAATATTCGGATGAGAGAACCGCTGAGATGAGGCTCCGCGTCGATTACTGCGGCAGTACTCGGCGGGAGCTCGATAATACTTCCACCAAAAGTACCATCCGCCTACACCAGTCTGTTGCCGGCTAGACGTCACCAATATGGCGTCGTTGGGAACATCCTGTTCTCGATGACTAACAGTTTGACTGGAACCGTCTGATCCGAGAAAAAGCTACAACTCGCCATCATCCGTCGGGGAGCGAGCGAGCGAGCGATCTCCCACGAAGTAAACGATTCATCAGAGTGACGCCCTTCTTGCGTTACAATCCGTGACGCAAGTCTGTGTCGGCGTCTCCGTCGCCGTTGTCGTCGGTAAGAAAAACAACAAAACGACCGAAACCTTCTCGTTTTAACGTCCGTATAACGGATAAACTTGGACAATAAACGTTACAGAATTACGTCTAATGGCGGTTCTATCGATATAATTCACATAATTTAAGCCACTTTTGGCAATAAACACCGGACTCTATAACTCTCTCTCTCTCTCAGCCGTTAGCCGGATTGTTTATCTCTTCTAAACCGCTCCCTCTGTTAACCGCTCCATATATTATCGGCGTCCGGCGTGTCCTTGGCTGACCCATAAACCGGAATCGCGTTCCGGATTCTCTCGCGAACCGAATAGCGCCGTCCTCGGATCCGGATACACTCCGATATCCAGATGCAAGAGTCGCTCGGACAAACTGTGTCGGTTCGGATTACCTATGACGTCCCTTTCGGTCGTCATGACGACCAATAACGCATGTGTCGCTTCATCCGAACGAATGACGAAGTTTGTGTTAATTTACTGTTCGCGTTAAAAGTCGTAAAATTTGGCGAGAATATTTGTGCGAAAATTTAAGTGAATGGTTTATGAAAAAGTTAAATTCTGTTTTATTAATTACCTACATATTAATTGCTTCCCAGAATTATAGCAAACTTAATCCGGGGGGGGGGAACCGAGAATTACTAGACTACTTCGAACTGTCACCCCTGTAAGTATGGCTGTCATATGTCAATAATTATGTTTTACTGGTAAATACCGGTTCCTGGCTGCTAACATCAAGTGTACATATGTAGCCTGGAGCAAACAACTGGTCGAGAATATATATATATATATATATATATATATATGTGTGTGTGTGTGTGTGTGTGTGTGTGTGTGTTATCACCAGATGCTACTTAAACCAGTATTATCAGGCTGTCTCGCTTTTTTCCCATTAATTTTATTAACTGAATCTGTTCTCAATGACACACACACACACACACACACGTGATCGGCGTAGGAGCTGGTTTCTATTCTCTAATGTTCGCTGTATAATCAGAAATTCGGTCCTCATGATATTTCATTTTCAAGGCCGATCTCCGGGCTACCACAGACACGTCAATAACTGCAACATATAATACTAATTTGGTCAATAGAGAGAATGGGCTCGAGAAAATGGCGAATCACATTTTCACTTCCCGTGGGCGGTGGCGAATGGTGACTGATAGGCACGGTAAAGGCCCCCCGGAGTCTAACCTGAGGGAAGCATGATACACTCAATTAAGAAGAGTTCCAAAGATGGCCGAGCCCATGAAACCTTTCTTCGTCCAAAAACAAAATCTTTGACGTCGATATTTAACACGATCCATGTATGACAAGTAAACTGGGCATAACTGAGAAACAAAATCCGCTAGGTGGAGCATCGGCTGACCTTACAAAGATGGCGCCGGGTAGCATCGATCGAAATGGGTCATTCGAGCAGAAGGACCGGAAATCGTTAAAAGATTAAAATATTATATTAAAATATTATAGAGGAGTTAATTCACTGGTAAAAACTTCTCGGGTTAACAATATAAAGTGTAAATTATTAAAATAAGTTGGTTATTTGAAGGTTTACGCAAATGAGTTGACTAATTAGCATAATTGAAGGACGTCAGATGACGGAATTAGATTAGTATATTTTAATAACTCATAGATAATAATTTATTCTGTGAATTACCCATTTGGAAGACGGAAAGTATCCGCGTGCACGATTATCACGAATATGACGGATGTGTTGACATCACGAAGCCAATAATCTATGATGATAATTTAGACATATCACACGTAGACATCTCTAAGTTTTAGCTACTTCCGTTTTTATTACTGTATTATCTAAAGCACCTATTTTGGTTGTTCATATTTGTTCGTTGTACTATTTGTTTTGTTTTTTATTATAAATTACTCAAATATGGTGGCTAACATAATAAAATAAATTTATATATAGAAATAAATGGGCGCGTACGGAGTTTTTACGTCCATTGCTTGTATAGGGTGATTTTTTGGACCGTGATAACAAAGTTATTTACATACAAAGGAGACCGTGTACATTACAAAAGTGGCAGGCACAGATTTGACTTCAGTATATAATTATGTTAAATCAAACGCTATCGGCTTAAATGTGTGTTATCACTTGTATCATTTACTGATGCTCAAATAGGCCGAAAATCCATCTTGTTTCTCATTCGCTTGATATATATTCCGCGTGATGGCGCCACTTACTGTGTGACGTCAATGGAATGAAACAGTGTCGAGTTTTGACTTCATTTGTCAATAATAATGATAGCGATTTTTACTCAGGTTGGAATTTTAAAAATAGAGTCCACTGGGTGGTATTTAGATATCAAGGCACCATTTTAGTACGAAATATATGCGCAGAATTTCGAAAGACGACCCAGCTAGTAAGAGTATATGAAATCATTAGAACTAAAGCCTAGGTTAAAATATCTCCACTCTTTCGTATAAATAGGACTTGTTGTTATAATTATTTTACCCAAACGTTATCATGTGATAATAATAGACAATCTGGCCATTCTTAAATATTTATCTAATCGAGTTATAAACACACGATCTCCAATCAGAGGAGCCGTTCTGTCTTTATACATAATCATTCAAAGACGAAGTAGCAGTCTGACCAATCAGAAGGCGGGATAACTGACAAATGACGTATTATCGTCTGTTGTTATAAACTATAAATATTGAAGCTAAATCGACTGACGCTTCACTTATGTATAATCCTCATTTTCTGCACAAATAATGATATGCATAGTTTTATATCCAGTAGCGGATTAATGGGGTCGTCTGCATGGCCTGCCCTCCTGCCATCCTCTAAAGAACCAAATTTTAATTATTTCAATTTAGAATCAGAAACATTTTCTATTCAAATGTCTTTAATCACCCAAGTCGTATCTAACGCTATGTATAATTAGCCTATATTACATATTGCTGTATGAATGACTCTTTTCCAATGATATAATCTAATATGGTCGTTAATAAATATGTGATGCTTATAAGAGTAACCAAAAATATTATAGATATAGGGAAATAATCCAAATTACTGTTGGGCGTCCATAACGGCTGCACCGGAAGCCAGATTCGGAGGCGGGAAGGAGAAAAACTGAAATGCTCTGACGTCACATGAGCGCTCTTTGATGCGGATTATAGTTTCTCTTTAGCGTTAATATCTGAGTCACTTTGAATCATCTTCCTCTTCTAAGGTTCCTTCTGGCTCAAAAACTGATATGGTTGTATGTGATAATTGCGTTATGTGCTGGAATAATTCTTTGCTCACACTCTTTTGCATGCTTTTGTACGGGCTCTACAGACTTCAGGTCAACCGGATGCGTTCAAGTGACGTCCGCCTTCATTTCAAATTTTCAGGACTAATATCAGCTATGCTGACAAATATTTTAAATGATGTCAAAATGTGTAAATGATCACCCACACATTAAATAATCAAGTTCGAAGAGTTGAGGCCGGCTCAGAAATAAACAACAACTGTTACCCGCCATCTTTAAAGCACTTTCTCGGCATCAAAACTGATTAAGATAACTATGGAGCTCTTTTACAAATCCAGATTTCTATATTTAAATAAATCCCGGAAATATAAAGATATGACTATCCGATAAAAGTAGATCAGATAAAACACACACACACACACACACACAGACAGACAAATGCACACACACACACACACACACACACACACACACACACACAAACACACAGACGAATAGTTGCAGGCAGATCATGGATTGCTCTCATATAGAGAAGTATACATTATGTGTTTGGGCGCGTGCGCGTGTGTGTTTGTGTGTGCGTGCGTGCATGGCCATTATTCATGCTAATTTTAATATGAAAGGCCACACATATACATACTTTAACCTAGAAAATTGTAGTCTTCAGCTGAAACAATGCCAATGGGCCATTTAGAGCGGAAATGATACGAACCATACATGGTGACATTATGAGAGTTAAAATTCTGACTTATTATTATACACTGACTGGCAAAGGAATTAATTTTAAAAAAATACAGTAGTCCACTTTAAAGTAACAATGATATAAATTATTGATAACATCAAGTACACGAGTAAACAGAAACAACTATCACCACCTGCAACAAATAACAACAATAAAATTAATAATATAAATGGTCTATCTGGTAAAACAAAACTTACACCGAAACCAAATGTGACTTGCCATTTAACAATCTGAATATAAAAAACATTCACCTGAGCGAACACACACACACACACACACACACACACACACACACACACACACACACACACACACACACACACACACACACACAGAGAGAGAGAGAGAGAGAGAGAGAGAGAGAGCTCAAAAGAGGGAACACACAACACAACATACAGCATATCGCACAGTCACCAAGCTGTCAGAACAACAAAAGGCACTGAGGCTTAAGATCTACCAACACAGCAAAAGGGAAGACTGCATTGCCCTTCGGAAAGCACGCAACAACATCTTGCGCCTCATATCCAAAAGGTTGAAAGAAGTTGCAGTGGAAGAGGCAGACCAAATCACCTCAACTGATGACTGTCGTAAGATGTTCCGTGCAGCAATGCAGCTCCGCTCAAATAAACCCTGCCCATCATCGTCCAAGACACCGATGGCAACCTCAACAGCCATCAAAGACAGCAATATCTAACATCCAGCAGCAGTTTATTGGCCAACAGGATGAACCGCTGCAACCGTTTGATGGCACCCAACGGCCCCTCCACATCCTTATAACATCGCACTCCAAAATGGTCGTGCAGCGGGTCCAGATGACATCAACAGCGAGCTCTTCAAACACTCAAACAACTGTATCCCGCCCCCTGGCCAAAATCATCGACTCATCGTTTGAACACCACTTGCCCATAAAGACATTAGGAGAAGGAACGCTCCAACCAAGCCAATGAAATCCCCCGGTCCACCAGCCAACCTCCGCCAGATAATCCTGCTGAACAGTATGAGACAAATTATGTCCATCATCACTCTACGCCGCATCACTGACAAGATCGGATGCTTCACCGGACCCTAACAAAGTGGTTTCAAATAAAGCAGGAGCTGCGCAGACATCGTATGGACACAACGTATGCTGACCTCAGTGATGATGACCACGAAATGGGACTTCCTGGGCATTGATATGTCGCGAGCCTTCGATGCAATCCAACGGAAACGGATCCCAGATGTCCTACTACAAGCAGGCTGGTAAGACCACTGTTAGCAGGGACGAAGCTAAGGGTACGGGTGAAATTAGGAAGGCGCTGCACAAACCTGCTGGGAACAATACGTGCCGACCTCAAGCAGGCAGGACTCGGACCGCTCCGCACAGCAAAGCAACTCCATTGCCTACAGCAACGAGGTCGCGACGAGCCACATTGACCGAGGATCAACGTGAAGGACTGATTGCGGCCGCGGGATGTCACAGTTACTACCGCGACTGCCGCACACAGTCTACTATTATTATTATATATACATATATATATATATATATATATATATTTATATATATATATATATATATATATATACTTTGTTTTCTATTCAGGTAGTGATTAAAAAATTATAAATGTCATCAAAACGTGTACCTGTATTATATGTAACACACACACACACACACACACACACACACACACACACACACGAAAGCACCCGGACACACATATATCACCAAAAACGTGCTAAGCTCACTACCATGTAGATGTAAGTATAAAATATCACCAACTTATGTAATTACATGTTAATGTAAACAGATGACACGCCGTTATATAAACCCCGTAAAAAAAACACAGCGCGATAGAGATACTAATTACTATAATCTCTGGAATCTGGTCTGACATACCAGTATGTCGTAATAACTGTCGCATCGATAGAATATGTTAGTACAGAGATGACAGTAATATATACGGATATTGCATCATCTCGCATTATTCGCTGTGTGCATTTTCCGCTGGGGATCATCGAATGAAGACAATTTCGTTGAATAACAATTAAAAATAAATATAATTTGCTGCTGCGAAAAATCTTCCTTCTCCGGAAAGCCATACCCCATTTTTTCGGAGATTAGTAATTACCGGTCTGTTGTTGTCATGCATACCAAGAATAGTATCGTCATCAAAATTATTGTCATAGTTAATTGGTTTGTGTTTCTGTGTCGGCTTAAACTAAACTATAGACATGTCATAATATGATTACTTGTGTAAACGTGACTTTGTTTACGTTTGATGGTAACGAAGATTACTGATTGCAATTATTCAGTTTGGTTTTGCTGTGTAATTGTCGTTGATTAGAATATGCAAATTAGATATATTTCATGCCAAACGTCCAGATAAGGAGAGAGGGGGGGGGTCGGGGGGCGAAAGAACCCAGTAGTCAGTGCATGTGTTACTCCTAACCTACAGTCTAGTATAATTTCTTGGAATGTTACACATCGTTTCTATAGTAACGCTGTAGGAGTGTCGAAAACGAGGAGAAATTTTGGGTCAAACTAAACAGGGTGTAGATTTAGGGGATGGGGGCCCTCGAGATTAACTCCAACGCCCCTCCCGCCATACACATAAAATTTACGTCCCTGAAACTTAACATGGAAATGGTTTGGTTATTTCTGTGAACTCCCTATAAATATAGTGATATCCGGGACACACACACAGAGAGAATCTTAATTCGTGAATTCCACGAACAATTATATTCACAGCTATAAATGTCGTATTTATAGTTTATATCTACGAGCTAACGTAATTATAACACAACATAGATATTTCTTAATATTTAATCAATAGATTTACAAAGACAGTACTACTTATGTTGTTATTGTTGTAATTAACTAATTATGCCCGACACTTTGAGACAATAACAAATAAACTATTTTATAAATAGGGCGTGTTATTATGTGTAGATCTTAGGGTTTTAGAGAGAGATGTGTCCAACTTTTAGGATCTTCTCGTAGTCTGTGCCCAGAGCCCCCAGGGTTTGTTTGTCTGCGAGCAGGTGTGAGGTAACCCGATTTGTGCCGTATAGTCTGTGTGTGTATGTGGGGGAGGGGGGGGGGCGTTTTCCTCGGCCCCTCGGTACACAGCTGGATAAAATTTGGCGCCATCTGACACAAAGAAGAGGCCTTGGCTTGAAGAACCATTACTATAACTTACAGCTCTCATGATCTGACAGTGAGAGATGGCGCAGAGCTCAGCCAACCATTGATAAGGACGGGGGGGGGGGGGGCAGCCAACCATTGATAAGGACGGGGGGGGGAGTGTATTCGCGAGGGGGGCCTTTGGCTCCCATGGTGGGCGGATGGACGGGCCGGTGTTTGGCGGTGAATGGTTTAGAGGTGTGGCGTGTCTAGTCGACAACTGGGCAGCTGACCTAAATCCCGACTATTAGTATAAGGCAGCGACCGCGTGGTCTATAAACGTGGACCAACAACAAAAACATCAGATAGTCCGTCCACATTACGATTTGTGGCTGTACGATAGTCTAAATCGTGGAACCGTTTGAAATTACCATAGACTCGTTGTTATAACGGCGAACTATATAACAGACGTTCGTTCTGTATAACCCGCAGACCGGAAGAGTGGTGTTTAACACTATCACATGTAACCATGTTTAACTGAACCATAACAGAACCTCGGCCACGCGTTACACTGGAAGTGATCGACCGACAATTAGAGGCGTGACACAAAGAGACGATCAACACCAATATTATTGTTCGACGACAGATCACAAACGACGGCTCTAGTGATTCTGCGCTCTGGAGCGTTCGACGTCGACGCACTTCCTCGATGAAGACTGTGCCACGAACAATAATGTGTTCGATAATGATGCTCCGTGCTGCCGCCGCCGACGTGCTAGATCTGTAATAGATCGTGCCGTGCAACACGTTTTAGAGCAGACCGCGCGTGCTAGGTCTTGTCTATTCGGCGCACGATTCCTGGAGTTCGGACGTACACTAATCGAGATTACTCGGAACTGAGCCGCGCCACATATCGCGGAAGCACCTGGAACGCGCCAGCTGGACTCGATAACCCTCGTTCGGCTTGTAGGTAGCGCGCAAGTACGTGCGTGTTCGATATCTACGGCGTCAGTCGAGGCTGATTGCATCATATAGACTACGATAGCAACTGGTACCAACGCGACAAAGCTCAGGTGAGTGGCTTGCGTCATTTGAAGATATATTTAATATTATTTAGATCTAGACTATCTAATACAGGTAAATTCTAAATCGAACTTTGATAGTCATTTTGTCTATTTTGTGCTGATGTCGTAGATTTATAACAATTGATGAGATTAAAGATGAAATAATCAAATTATTATATCAGATGCCGACGGGTTAATAAACTTAGCTCTAGATCTAGACCGTAGTCCTTAGCCAGGCTTTACTGTCTACATTGAATATTTTACAGGTCGCCAGCTGATTTTGTTGTGATTATTAATGTTTTATCTATTTATAATTTATACCGCTGTTGTTGTTACTGTTGTCAATTGTATTTGACGTATATGCTGTTGTTGTTGTTGTTGTTGCTGTTGTTAATTCTATTAACAAGCCTGATACTGTAGCCAGTTCACGCAGCCTCCATATGGAAGTTAGTTCGTTTGTTTATCGATGAATTTTTCTGAACTGAAAAAAAAAACCACCACGAAACGAAGACAAACGATCATGATAACGGGCTGGATGTTTACGGATCAGTGATAAACAGATGATAATCAGGTGGACAGTTGGTGATAAACAGGTGGACGGACGGCTGGTCATATAACCATAGAAATTTAGCGGCTGTAAAACAAAGGCCATTGTTGTGTGTGTGTAAAACTACGTAAATTATAGAAAACTATATCGTTCATGCTGTGTAGATTTATAAATTTTTTAAATAATTTACGTAGTTGCACATACACACACACACACACACACTTATAAATATATGCTCCAAAGACAACTGATGAAAAAAATCAACGCAACTGAAATGTCAAGAGTTTAAAAGCCCATTTCCATGGCAACTGACCTGTTATCTCCAATATCGAGACATTTGTTGCTAATTTATCTAAATATCCGAACCGGATTTTTGTTAGTTACCACAACGTGACTCGTGTAACACGTCACCTCTAGCAGTGACCTCTAGCGTTGTTTTTTCCCCCAGCTGGATCATGTAAATACAACTGACAGCTTCGTGTTTCCTGTACGAAGTACTAGACCACCCTCACTATCCGGGCTGAACTTCCTCAACAAACAATAGACTGACCGACATCCGACTCAAACGACTACGGTTCTGGACATACACACGAAACCTCATCCATTCCTCATCTCTCATCGCTCTGCCCTCACTGCCGATAAACATACAATCCGATCACTGTCTACTCGACTGCCCAGCCCATTCGTGACTAAGAAATCATCTTCTTGAAAACGTCACATTCTCGGATCACCGATAACCTAGCTACATTGATAATTAGAAGGACGTCATCATGCCAGTACTAAAAGATCCATATAGATATCACTATCACTATCAACAATAACATCACACACAACAACCAACAACAAGTGTCTTTTAATAACAACAACAAAGTAAGGGGTTCAAATGCCTGAAAAGGTTAAAGTTGGGTATAACTATATCCTGTGGTTTGTGCCTCTGTCTTTATCGACAATTCATTCATTCACTCATTTCTACACGCGTACGTGAAGACATCGAGGGATATTTTAGAGCGTGCATGTAGAGCCAAAAGGCGTATCTTTTCTCGTGTGAAAACGCCATACGAGATGCGTTTGTTGTGAAGATGGGAAAGCGGGAGTAAGATTTCTAAGAACCGTCGTCACACGAAGGGCACAGATACGCGCTGCTAACTAAATTATACAAACACGATGCATTTACAGATTTGTTTACTATTTGGAAGGGGGTGGGCTGCAGCAGAAGCCACACCACGTGCTTTCGGTCGTATCTAATTGCCGCCTGAAATAATATCGTGAATAAACAGAGAACGCCAGACGTAGTTCAGGAGTATCAAGTTGACGTGATCCAGACATACCTTATACAAATAAAACTAAAATCTGTTTAAACAAGGCCAAATATCAACCATGCTAATATAGTATTAGTACAATTAACACGGCTACTACCAACCACCCCCACAATTACTACTACTATAAATACTGTGCTATCGTCCACTATCCGATCCGCGAACACGACCGGGGTCATGGCCAGGTCACATAATTATGTCATCGGGCGCCGTCTCAAAGTCACGTGATCATCGTTTTATATAACGTGAGATATATTAGATTTTTATAGATCGTATTGATTTATGGCGGGTCATTTTTTTCTCTCTTTCTATGTTTGCTTATTAAGCGTGGTTTGTCCGCTTACGACAGACTTCCTGTTGACAATTGGATGTAGAGCTGTCTTCTGTCCGTATACATATTTAACGAAATCTTCCTAATTATTATCAATTCGACAGATACTTCTATTACAATTGATTTGAGCTCGTCCCTTGACGTCCACCACCAGCCGTCTGTTGGCTTGTGAGTAGTCGACGGGAGTTCTTTGTGAATGAAATATCACACAAAGGTGGAAGAATTCGATGTTTGGTGCCACAAGTACAGCTATTGTACAAAGAAATACGTCTCACTTAGTCGGTGTGTGTGTGGCTTTAATGTTTTCCTAACCTTCGACATGTCAACCAGGTACACATTTGTCTCCGCAAACCGACAGAACGTTAGCTTGACTGAAGCGACCCCTGTTGGCAAACAGTCGATTTACGTTCGCGCGCGCGCGCACACACACACACGTGCGCACCTCCGATACAACAAACGCAATAAAAGACTGGCGCTAATTGATCCTGATCACTAGTGAGCTCCGGTGGCCTAGTGGTTAAGCACCCGGCACTTGGTGCCAACGGTCGCAGGTTCGAACCCCGCAAGAGGTCGAAACTTTTCCAGGGATTAATTTCTCGGCTCACTACATCGTGGGTGGCTGACCACGTTAAATGGCGCTGCCGTCTCCACTGAATTATTTAAAATAAAGGGGGACGTTAAAGACCCCCTGAGGACGTAAAACACTCTGGCAGTGACCACCCTCGGGGTATTTCGGCTCCATCTTTCCGTACTGCTCCCCTGTGAGTGGTGGGGGGAGGAGGTTTCTCAACCACTCCAACATAGAGGCTGTGCTGATTAAGCGACAGCCTGGGGATTCTACCCGAACAACAAAACCAAACCATCCTGATCACTTTTATTTCAGATCCAGATACCGCATTCGCCGCCAAGAGAACTAATCCCGAACGCCGGCGATCTAAAACCACCACCGCTGGCCACCATTCCAGAGACCGGATCCCGACGACCCGACCGCCGCCATCAACATGGATAAGTTGGTGGCCATCGTTTCCAAAGTGCCGACCAAGGTTCGTTACGACGATGACGCCATAGATCGACTGAACAATCGCTATACGGTACTCGTCATGGTTGTATTTGCCGTCTTATCGACCATGCAGCAGTACGTCGGGAGACCTATCACGTGCTGGGCACCGAAAGAGTTCACGGGCAGCCACACGAAGTACACGAACAGCTACTGCTGGGTGAAGAACACCTACTGGCTGCCGTTCGAGCACGAGATACCCAAACCTCATGAACACAACAAGCGCGGAGAGATCATCTACTACCAATGGATGCCGTTCATATTCCTCATCATGGCCTTCTTCTTCTACGTTCCTAGCCAGGTAAGACGCGTCGACGTCACATCTGGTGTTTGATGAGAGCAATAATGAATTGTTGAGGCCATTTGCCGTTAATGAGGTGTGCTGGGGGTGGAGTTCGTCTGGACAAAAGGTTCTGATGCACTCGCGGCGCCCCTTCTAGCCCACTACACCACGTAACGCTCCAGGTCTTAGCAAGCGTTGACTGTATGTTCGTTTGTCTGGGATGTTTCATTCATCACTGAAAGGCTTCTATTTGATTATCTAGTTTCTCAGCACCCGGTGGTACGTCCGGCGTCCAGGCTAAACAGAACACTTTGTCTGTCGGATTCCCTTTGGCACATTATTTCGTGCATATCTAAGCGCTTTATAATTTCATTAAAATTATTGTTACAGCTTTCTTATTGTTCTTGTTTGTTTGTGAGATTCTTAAAAGGTCCATAATAGTTATGGATTTTCGTAAAGATTCTCTTTTTGCTTCATTCTCACAGGTGTGGACGTCACTTAACAGCAAATCTGGCGTCGATTCCGATAACATACTGGCAGCAGCCAGATCCCTACTGAGGGCAAACCAAACGGACAGGCGCGATAAAATGCTTCGCCTGATTACAAACCAAATAAACAGATTTTTGGGCAACAGAAGTCAGCTGAAGACCGGCTGCTCGTTGGCGTTCCAGAAGTGTCTCTCGTCGACGATGTGCTGCCTCTGCGGCAAAAGGTTCGGCAACTACCTGCTGCTGCTCTACTTGCTCACAAAAATGCTCTACATCGCCAACGCCTTCGGCCAGCTCTTCGTCCTGAACTCGGTCCTGCGCACCGAGTACAACCTGTACGGCTATGAGGTGCTGCGGCAACTGGTCTCAGTCAGTGAACCAGACGAGTTCCTCAATAGCACGATCTTCCCGAAGGTCACAATGTGCGACTTCAACATCCGGCGGCTGGGCAACGTTCATCGGTACACTGTCCAATGTCTGCTGCCCATTAATCTCTACACGGAGAAGATGTTCATCTTCGCTTGGTTCTGGATCGTGATGGTGCTCTTCCTGAACTCGGCCAGCCTCTTCCAGTGGCTGCTGAGATCGTTCTGCGGCGACGATCGGCTTAAGTATGTCCATGGCCATCTAGTCTGCGCCCAGCGGGTTGACGAGGGCAGCCATCCGGCCGTCTGCGATCATTTCGTACACGAGTACTTGCGGCACGACGGCGTCTTCCTGTTGAGGCTGATCGGGCACAACACCGACATGATAACGGTCAACGACATCGCTGGCTCGTTGTGGGATCGATGCATCGACGATGACGCGATCCCGAAGAAGGCCGGCCTCCGACCTAACGGCACCAGGCCTCGCGGCACGCCCCCGCCACCGCCATCACCGCTAAAAACGTCACCGAAGATACCGCGACACGGCTTTAACCATCTCACACCAACCGCACCACTGGACGAACCAGATGGCGGAGTCGTCTACACGCCCACAACCGAAGATGACATCTGCTGACATCTGTAATAGTGGAATGTTATAGAGGACTAATTGTATTTACTTAGCGAATCGGTGCATTTTCTTGGTCCGATGTCTCTAACGAAGTCGGATGAGGATCTTTTCCAACCAGGTGTAACACTGCCAAAATTTGTATCGGTTTCTCAGACCTGTGTGTGTGTGTTTTAGCTGTGTATAATAAGGCACAGGCACAGATAATCTCGAACCGTGAATTCAAACTCTGGACGTTTCTTCAGGGGACTGAATCCAGAGTGGCGACTTTTCTTGCTGAGACATGTGTAATGTCTCACCAGTCCCTAAGCTGCCAAGTGTGTGTGTGTGTGTGAATCAGATCAGTGGCGAATGAATTGGTAAACGGGATACCGTTTAATCGGGCGCGAGTGCACGCACACGTACTCGTACCATCCATTCGCGTCGCTGTATCCGTTTCTTACAATATTATTATAATTTCCAGTTGGTTCATTATTATTGTTTCCTACTTATTTTATTCTTCATCCGACCGTATGTATTTATAGGGATATGGACTCGCCGGGTCTCGCAATATGTAGATTTAATACGGAGCTGTAGTTATATGGGGCCAGCGGGAGACAGACTGTGGACGCCTGAATATAATTATAAATCGTTCACCGCAGAACAACAACACAGATGACTTATCCTTATGGCATCACCCAACTGAAAACTAAAATTGACTACACTTTGTGCAAAATAGAGATATGTTCAAGTAAGGCCACATTATACTTGATATAGAGACGTATGTCAGCTAAACTTTCACTTGCACTTGTGATCTGACTTTAATATATCGAAGCCAGTGATATGGCTGTTTAATCTATCACCTGTGACGTCCTCCGGCGATATAATCACACTAGGACATTACCACACTTGAAGTTTGTTGATACGTTTGCTTTGTTTTTGTGATGCGTTAGGATGAGTAATGCTGACACGGATTGGGCAGTATTTGTCATTACCACCAGACAGCGTTAACAACTACGTTTTAACGCCAATCAAAATATGTTCAGTTATTGTGATATTTCTGTCTTCCGAAGACAAAAGTCGAAGACCCGTTTTTGTACGCTTCGTTTTACAGCATCACATCTGGGGTCATCCGTAGTCATCATTCCCCCCCCCCCCTCTTACTTCCAAACTGTATTTAATAATAATAAAGCGGTGGACATGGATGCGAAGTGATATGGGTACGAGTCCACATCTTGCCGGTTCTGCTCTCTTTCACGTGTTCATTGGTCGAATACACGCAATTTATGTTAACGATTTATGCCGCTTCCCGAAAGTACAACCCATAAGCACGCCATTAAAGCTACCAGCCGCAACTTTCAGATCAAATGCTCAGTTCGGACTGAATGAAATTCGATACCGACAACTTACGTTGTTCCTTGATCCCGCCAACTCCGGGTACGTCGGAGACTATATCGATAACTATGGATGACCCCCTTGTTGACAAGTATACCTAGATATGAGATTTTACTAAATGCTGTTGAACAATTATTTCTTGTTTTATGTGTACGTCTCCAGGGTTTGTGTCTCTCTACCTGTATTTCTACTGCTATTCGTTTAACCTGATGTGTGAATTTTCTTGTTTAGAGAAACGTAGTCAAATCTAGATTCATATCGTTTACAATGAATATTTTTGTACCATTTTACAGTCAATAAACATATTGATATTGTATTGGTTTGTGTACAATTTGTGTTTACGGTTTGCTCGCGACTCGCTCCAAGTCAAATGATGGTATTTAGCATTACACTATGCCCACATAAATATCTACTGGTTTGGTTGCATTCAGAAATAGATATGCACATTTACCTATATTTGAACAATGAATATTCGCCATTATTATGTTATTGATTTTTAGCTTTGCACAAAAGCATTTATGGTGGTACATAAAGTTGCACAATGCACTCACAGCGATAAAAATGAGACTGTCCTACATTCATCCGGAGATCCTGGGCTCTGACTTCGATGTTATCGTTAGATGGCTGGTCAACAATTCAAAGTCTACAGGACCCTTTCCACTCAGCAGTAGACCAGAGTCTGACTCAGTCCATTCAATTGTATATCAGAATCTAACTTGGTCCATTCAGTTACAGATCGGGGACTAGCTTAATCCTCTCAGTTATAGATGGGCGTTATTATTATTATTACTGTCATGGCAATAAGGCAAGTGTAATACCTTAGTTGAATCAGCTCGATTTTTTAGACTTAAGTCAGTGTACCTTCGGCTAATTTTTAAATCAATCATAAATTAGAGGTCAGGAGAACTTCTTATATTAGCATACGAAGCCATGTAGTAGTAGCATGGAACAAGAAGTGTAATTCACTAATTGTTTTATTAAATATAACGTAGAATTATTTTACTAATAGATAACATTGTTTGTATGGGGAAAGTTGACAGTTTATTTTTGAAAATAAATCATCAAGTTGGGAATTGTAATAGATATGTTATCAATATACAAAACATATTGTAATCTCCGTGATCTCACGATTGGCAAAAGAATGTTTTTATCATATGGTTCAGTGAGAAGAGAAAGCGACCCGCAAATGGACGTTCGCTAGATGGCGCAGTCGTCGCGGAAATTGTCTATTGTTTCCCTTGTTCATGTAATTCTGATATACCAACACGCTCCTATAGATGAATAGTGTATTATATTGCCTCAAAGATTCTCCTGGTCGCGATATTTATAAGCTAATAGATCTGGTCGGATGACACGTGATGCACACGACAGGTAAATACGCATCAAGCAGATCATAATCCATGGCACTATTAGCAAAGACCGTTGCTATTAGACTGTTGTGGCGCCTCTAGCGAATGTTTGCATAATACCTCTTCGTTATCATGACGAAGAGTTCCACGTCCGGTCAGTATTCTAACTATAAGTCTGGTGATCAGAAGTGGACGTGATGGTAAACTTCGCTGTATTACATTTTATGAAATTTATCAGAACACGTCCGTCTGTATTTTGTGCTCTTTCCACTTCAACACGTGGCCTCGCCGTTGCGCATCTTGGACAATCTCCAGCAATGAGGGTTAGACTGGTGCCGGCGCTCAGTAATAACTATATGTATCTGCTGATTGACGAGTCGACGAATCAGGCGGCCGCCGTAGATCCAGTAGAGCCAGATAAAATCATATCGGCAGCCAGCGAGGAACGTGTCCGGATCGAGGCTGTGCTCACTACACACCACCATTTGGATCATTCGGGTGGCAATAAGGATTTTGTTCAGAAACATCCCGATGTGCCCGTGTATGGGGGTGATCCCCGAATAGCGGCACTGAATAATGAAGTTAAACATGGTGACACGTTCAGGATCGGCAAACTGGATGTCAGGTGCTTATTTACGCCATGTCACACTTCCGGACACATCTGTTATCACGTGAGCGGATCTGACGACGAGCCGGGAGTGGTGTTCACCGGAGATACCCTGTTTAGTGGTGGGTGTGGGCGTTTTTTTGAAGGCACTGCCGAACAGATGTACAGGAGCCTGATCGATGTTCTTGGCACTTTACCCTCAACCACAAAGGTGTACTGTGGCCACGAGTACACAGCGTCGAATCTGACCTTTGCAGCACACGTCGAACCACAGAATGAAATCATCCAGAAAAGGCTGGCTTGGGCTCGAAGTCAGGGGGCAAAAAATATGCCAACAATCCCATCAACCATAGGCGACGAGTTCACATTTAATCCATTCATGAGAGTCAAAGATCCAGAAGTACAAAAGCACACTGGCTGTACAGATCCCGTTGCTGTCATGGGAGCTCTTAGGGCAGAAAAAGATAATTTCAAAGCATAGAAGCTGAACGTTACATACACACGTTTTCTGTTCATTGCTTTGTATGTTCACAGTGCTTCAGTTACTACCAAGTAATACAATAACTCTCAGTTGTATTAATGATTTAATTGGTTAAATGTGTTATGTTATATTGTTTGTAAACAACAGTTGATAAAAGCAATTTTTATCCTGCTTCTTGTGTATAATTTTTATTATTATTAATTTCAACCACATGACACACATATATATATATTATATAATGATGATCGATATTTTACAGCCACTTTTGTGCACAAGGTAGGCTAAATGGGCCTAGCGACTTTTAAAGGTAATGAGGCGAAGTCAAAGATGAAACAACCTTCATATATGCCCACGCCGAGATTCGAACACGGGTGGTAGTGATCTGTGGTCCAACATGCTACCGCTAGACCATGGAGGCACCCTATATATATATATATATTAGAACAGAAATATGGTTATAAATGGCGTTTTAATCTTTCGTTCTATTGATATTGAAATGATTGATGTTTGGGGTTAATGCTGAATAATGCTACATAACTTCAGCTATACCATGAACATGAAAAAATAAATGAATAATGTTTAATATCTTATTTAGTTTTTCCACAGAAACTGACTTATTCACACATACACATAGATGTGAAGTATTTTTTGGGCATTTTCAACTATTGTTTGCACACGTGTAGCAGTGAGAGTAGCATTTATGACATAACATGAAAGAAGCTTGAAACAAAAGCCTTTCACACCAAATAATTTAAAAAATCAAAGAAAGTTAATAATTATGAACTGAAAAAAATAATCAAATATCCAGTGAGCCGAGCTGCAGGATGTGAACACTAATTGTGGCCATCAGTGACATATGTAGCTATTTTCTCCGCTTTTGTTATGTTATATCTGGAACTCGATGGCATTTTTAGATCATGATATACCATGGTCCATGTTGTATCTGGGTCTGAAATAAATGATTGAGTTTACCTACTCCTTAGATCCGACAACTACCAGGTATATAAACAATGAGTACAATTAGAATCTATAATGATTGTATATTTTTTCATCAGAGTAAAGAACGTAAAAACACTGAATACTTTGTCCTCGTGTTTTACTTATGGTGGTTGTGTTTTGAGAATTGGCTTAATTTTAGGGTGTAATTATTGGTCACTTGTATATATTTATGTATTCTGTACAGTGAAATTTCAGTGAAAATTTAGATTGATTTGCAAGAAATTAATTTTAGCCAAAAACCTGGTTTTTGACAGGATAATACTAATAAGTCATCATAAATACTTGTGAAAAAGATAAAAATTGAATACAAGGAAATATTAAGTTTGTAAAACAGATAAATTACACCTCACACTTGCCAGTATCACAGTATTAGTTTTGTGCATGCATAATGTGAGCAGACATGGGGTTGATTCAATTCCGAAATTGGAATTGATTATTTAAAAACAAATTTAAATTCACAAATTAGTTTACCATTTAATTTGTGAATTCAGAAATATTTCTTCCATGACAATCCTCCTTGGAACATAAACTCTTCGGAGTACGTATTCGACGTAGGTACTCGGAGTACCTGCTCATGGTAATAAGTAGTAGGTAAGAGTGAAAAAATTGTAATTGATAAATTTGATGTGGAATTGGAATTGACAAAATGGAATTGACCCCATGTCTTAATGTGAGCTTTAAAGTTCTTGACACTGACATTACCAAGTAGCATCTCTGATTTCTTTCCCATTGTTACAGAAGATGCACTCTGCAGATGTATTTCTCCATAATGATATGTCAATGAAGTAAAACTGTATCTGACCAGAAATTAGTGCTAATCAGGATGACTTTTGCTTTACAATTAAAGTCACACATGGAAAGATTGCTCGTACTGAAGGCTAGCTCACTGGTTTATGACAATAAAACATAATATCAGTGTTTGTTACATAAGTAGAACATTCATTCAATATTTAGATTAAGCCGATACTAGAAAATATGAATAAAACTTCATGCATCAGATAAACAAAACAGCGAACTATACCACAGTTTAAAGTTACTGGTATGTGATAAATTAATATAACATAAAAAAAAAACGAATTACATAAACAACCAAAGTTTTAATACACATTTGATAAAAAATTATACAAACACAGTATATTAAAGTAATTAAACAGTTAAACAAATACATACAATGACTGGTTTAAAAGATCCATCTTTTGCAGAATTATAAATATAGACTTCAGTTGTGGGCTAACTAATTTTCCTTCAATAATTATCGAGTTTTGAAATTATGAAGACATTTTTTGGTTGTCTGGAGTAAAAACTTCAAAGATAAAAACCTTTCCACATCCTGTAATGTTAGTGCCATGAATGATAAGATATTTCTGAGAGAAAAACAACTTTACGAGACAATGACCAAGTGCTATCCTCATATACTCCACATTACCAGTGTCGTCTAACAGCTTTAGGACATCTTTCTCGCAGTAGGATGCCATCCATCGACCATCTGTTGATACTGCTACCCGCTCGATCTGGAATGGGAATAGTTTACACACATAAACTGGGAACATCGAATGGGCCATTTTGATGGAGGATGAATCGATGTGGTCTTTAATGAGAGTAAACAGTAAATACTACATCTGTACAAGTTAAAAACGTTTCCTTTGACTCTGTTTTCAGTTATACCAAACTTCCAGATGCCTGAATATTGAACACGACAGACTTTATCCTTGTAAGTCTGTATATTCCTGGATAAATACTGATAATAAATTTTGATGGCAAAAAATAAGCTAAAGCAGATGTTAATAAAAAGCTAACTTTGAAGATGATGAATAGACGTATATGTTAGAGTAGCAAATAATTGCGAATAATAGTAATTCATACAATCTGCTAATTACCTAAAATATAAATAAATTTGATACGGTTGGTGGAAGATGATATATTTTAAAATATAATGACATGAAGAGAAAAGTAGAAAAATATAACAATTTTTGGTACCTCACTTTAAAGCAGAAGATTCCAAATATGTCACAAAAATGCTTCTTGCCTTGTGGCAATTCTATCATAAAGTAGGTCAAGTGTTATTCCCTCCTGATATTATAAGCCCGAGGTAATAAATGACAGAAAATGGTTCAAGATACTCAACAGATCAGCGACTCATACCTTGGTCAGTTCTCTATAGCAGAGAGTCAGTTCATCAGATAGTTTTGAAAGGTTGACTGTATAACATTTTGTTGGAACTTCGCCACGTTCTGTCTGTTTGTTCTTCTCGGGTGACAAGCTTTTTTCTAGTTCTTTTTCTGAGCACTCCACAGCAAAAACCATATGACGGCGACTGTAGGTGGGTTTTATTTGACTAACTCGACCAGTAAATAAATCCTTTATGTTGATAGTTTTATCGAGGTGCGAGTACGGCCAACTGTAGATGTTTAGTATGTATCTATTGCTGGAGAGTTCTTTTAATACGTAGAGTTTTGATTGTTGTAAGTCGGCTTTATTGATGTCTAAGTAATATGCCGCTACATTGTTATACATCTGTGGATCTATCTCCTGTTTGGTGGATAACCCTCTGCACAGCATCGTCAGTTCTTTGGACTTTGGTAGATAAACAGCGCAACAACTTCGTTCCGAGTGAATTGAATGAATACTTCCACAGAGTTCACCCGATTCTAGTGATACGTCATTGTTGATGGTGGTGATCACATGACTGAATCTACAAGAAGATAAATGCCATGCTCTGATGCAACAATCCCTATCTAATGTCCATATCTGAAGCTCATCTCTTGATATTAAGACAGACAATACTTGCTCATCATTTCCAAGATGTACAGAGTCATCGTTGTCAACAGCCTTCTCCAACTGATCATCAGAATGATATGGACGTGTTGACATTGGTATAAGTGATTCATTAACAAGATTCTCCTTCATATCCTTCCATGACCATATACCAAGCTTCTTGTCGTCTCTCAATGCTGATAATATATTCCTCTCAACATTGAGATAAACTTTACTCATCACTACATCAACTGTAATGCTACACAATCTGAACACAATTTGTCTGTTCACATCTTTATCAACTTTAGCTAAATATAATCCTCCACCTCTGTCACAGTAGCCTACATAGCCATCTACAGTTACAAATGTACAAAATGGACAATCAACACATTCCAAACCAACAATCTCTGATTTCATATCATCTAATATTGAAATCATCTTTAAATTCCATCTTGAATTCACTAATGATGGCACAGCTATGGTTGATGCAAGTATAATATCAGGAAATATGTCACAGCTTTGAATAATTCCCATAAATTCTACTTCTTGAAGAACCGTCCCCTTCGAGATGTCACAACAGAGTATTCTATAGATATCATTAGTTGTATCAACTGTTGATAGAAGTAGAGTTTTGTTTATTCCCTCATTCTGTAAAAAAACTATATTCTTTGAGAGAGCTTTTCCCGACAAATGTACTACAGACAGTTGTTTGGGTTTACTATTCTCCACAACACTAGTAATAACAATGAGAGTCTCAATACAGCTGGGTGGATCACCTTTGTTAGTTACTACTGATACGTAATGTACAGCAGATTTGTCCAACTGGATCCTGAACACTGAACTGATCTCCAGATCTTCACTTCCATCTAGATCCAGACAGAATGTACACATTTCTCTAGCATTATTTCCATTAACGTCATCCTTCAAAATAAATGTTCTCACCTGAAGTCCATTGGCCGCAACAGTCAAATATCTGTTACACATGTTTATACAAGTGACCATATTCGGATTAATTCCAGATGAGACATCATAGCTGACAACATTCTCTAGTTTATCTATATTTAGAAGATCAACTTTTATGCCAGTCTTTCCTGAATTCCACTGAAATGTCAATACAAAACTGCCATCTTTTGACACAATTGGTGGAAGTACCGATTCTGTTTTTGGTATGGACTGTACAGTGGCAAATGAACCAATTACAACTTGCCAGATACTCCTTTCTGGAAAGGCTGCATCCCGACATTCCAAAAGTAGTTTGGTAAAATCTGATGAGGTTCCAACAATCTTTTCAACGTTATGTACAATGAGCCGCTGCTGAGATAAGTTCCCAAGACATGGATAGACAGGCATCAATGACACAACACGGCCTGTCTTCAGTTCTTGTTTACATGACATTAGAAGATTACTGATGTGTAGCATTGTTTTCTTGTTCTCTGGAAGTCTCGCAAGTAGTTCTAGTGGCAAACTATTGGCAGAGATGGTATCTTTCATGTCCTTGAGACATCTCATCATTAAACTGATCTCAACATCATCAGCTGATAATCCTTGCTTGGCACTCAAATAATCCTTCAAAAGTATACCGAGAGAGAAGGCCTCCAATTTACACATCATAAATTTCAAGTTACATAAACAATGTTTCTTTAGTTGATCCAGGTTACCTATATTCCTTAAATGATACGGCAATGCCTGTAGTTTTCTTTTATTTTTTGAAGTCAATGGCTGTAGAGTTATTTGTCTGTTGACATCTTCCAATGTTTTTCTTCTTGATGTAAGTATCATTGTCCGTTTAACAGGCACTTCACCAACATATAACTCAGTTAATGTCTTGTGCAGTTTCACCATATCCTGTTTTACATAATCAAGTGCGTATTCTGTGAACTGTCGATGATACCAATACAACGTTTTCTTGTTCTGGGATCTTCTCTCCACGATATATTCTCTCAGCATATACAGAATCCGCTTTAGCACAATCGATGGCATGTGGATTATACCATCAACTGGTGGATCATGATAAACATAAAGAGAATCCAGAACCTCATCATCCAATGACAGCACATCTTCCAATTCCAGTTCAGTCAGACCATTCAAACCACAGGTTAGATAACCAATCAGAGCTCTCGTAGCACAACGACCACACTGGTTTTCTATATCCGTAAACAAAGTCTCAATGGCATGTCTGACATTATGAAGAGATTTGTGTTCTGTCTTGTATGATCTCCACTCCAAAGCTTGATCCAACAACAATTTAAGGAACAATGGCTTAGGATCATTCTTTAGATCATCAAGTATCAATGATTTATCCTTTACTGTCCTTCCGTGTTTTGTCAGATACTGGTTGATGATCTCAATACCTGTCTCCATGCCAAGTGGCTTCAGCTCCAGAAAACAGTTCTTATCATTGTTTAGAAGAGACAGTGTCTTATCTAGACACCCATATCTATCGGGTAACATTGATAATATGATGTGGATATTTTTTGGCAATTCTCTAGGTAGCCAGTACATGCTATGGGCATTATCGGCTGGACTGAGTTGATCAACAGAATCAAGTAAAATGAAAACGTGTTCCTTGCTACTTCGTGAAACATTCCTCAGAAATCTTGGCAGATATTTGACCAAACTCTTAATGTTTTTGTAGCCAACTGGTTCCAGAATCATGTCAAAATCATCTGCTAGCTGGCGTACAACGGCAAACAGAACACCAAATATTTCCGTACTATCAGGCGATGTTCCCAAGAATCGAATCACACGTATGCAGCCTGAACCAAACCACTTCGGTAAATTCTTCATTATCATCGCCATAACAGAGGTCTTACCAGCTCCAGACTCAGCATGGATCACCAGAGGTTTATGATTCTTCTTTTCCATCAAATACTTCTCAACATTTTTCAGAATCTCCTTACGTCCTTTGAAGTTCTCACACTTTGTCTTACAGAAGTACAGATGGTGAAGAAGCTCATCAAAGTCAGTGTAGTACTCAGATGTCGGTATTTGATTTTCTCTTAGATGTTTCTCTGCTTCAATCATAGATATTACTTCATAAGTAAACTCTCTACAAAGATTCTCTATATAACGTTTGTGTGCTTCATCTTTATCTGGCAAGATGCCTCCATCATGCCACGGTACTTTATGTATGTGGATGTTACCCTTAGGCAGCTTCTTTGGTATCTTCTCATTTTGTAAGTCAGTGATACAGGCTGTCACCTTCTCATCAATAGTCAGCTAAAGACAAAATTATGATAACTGTCTGAGTAATTAAAATTTATAAAAATTTGTTTATCTTATTACTCCATTATGGAATAACATTTCTGTAGAAGTATATTTTTTAATCTTATTACTCCATTATGGAATAATATTTCTGTAGAAGAACACAGTTTAGTTTATCTTACCATTCCATTACACTTTACAGTCTCAAAATAACGTGTAGCATTTGTATCTGACAACTGATCCTGACTAATCCCAGTCAACTTCCTGATAAAGCACTCTGAATGTGATCCAGGATTGGATGCCTGCAGGATACCCTTTTCAACCTCTTCCTCGGTGACTATAATAATAATAACAATGTGTGATTTATCTAGTGCCTTACTAATTTCTTTTGTGGTGCTCCATATAAAAATCAAATAGATAATATTATCAGAGGAGCCATTAAAGAAATTATGTCAGCATGGCGAGTAATTTATAATGAAATTGTCTAAGCCAAATTGTATGAAATGTTCACCTCAAGACTAAACTTAATTCCAGAATGTTGCTGTGGAGTTTATTCATAGTTCAGCCAGAACATATTCCCATAATACAATCAACTTGAAAAGAAGCTAAATTTTAAACTAATCCAAAAACACAAAATATTTACTAGACATGACCATTCTAGTTACAGGTAAGATTTAAAAGTTGTTTAACCAATATCATTCAAGAAATTCAGATTTCAGCACATTTGAGCACTCGACAAAGAAATCTTGCTAAACCAACTTTCATTTTTAACTGAAACAAATGCATACAATGATATTTTTCGATGGTACACAGGATGTGTTAACCAATTTACATACTGATAATTGTTTACTGAATTAAAAAATATCCATGTATTACCTGATATAAGATATTTATCTTGTGTAACATCAGTTACCAGGCCTTTCTTATGGGCACTAGTCACACCCTGATGGAGCATTTTCTTAAGTATGCTACTTTCCATATTCCAGTCTTGTTCAGATTTTTTTGACACATCAGGATCTTCACTACCAAAACCTGGGATGATAGAATCAATAGGCTGAAAATAAGAAGTATGTATATATATATATATATATATATATATTATAATTAAAACGATAAACATAAATATGTTTTCAAAATTTCACTAGATAAACAGAAATACATACGGTAGATAAGCAAACAAAAGAACACAATTAACTATACCTGTAATATATATACAGGTGGTATGTTGTTATCATCTTTCAAGTACCATGTTGTCAGCTTATTGTATTCCTCAATGTCCATTGTTATTAACTCCTTCATAATGATATCAAATTCATCACTATCTATCTCTGCTCTGAGGGCTCTCTGACCATAACGATGACTTAAAATTGTCTATAGGATGGTGAAGATTAGAATTAAGACATTTAAAACAAATTAAAGATAATTAAGCCTAGCACCACTAATGCAAACAGTGGTACATAATTATTAATATTCCACACATAATTATAACATTATAAAGCTAGATGGTAATAGATCTATTTTGTAGACACTTACCACAAAATTTGGCCCAAGAGACACTTTCTGACAATTTTCTATCTCTCTCATGCAAATTTTTCCAGTCACATGATTGTTGGTCGCCTGACTATTAATACCCCATCGTAAATCAACAACTTGGAAATCTAAGTCTAAGTTACTGTAGCAATAATCTTTGATTTGTGGATAACTCATCCTGGCCAATGCATTTCTCTCGGCTCTCATATCTAAGTAATAAGGGAGAATATTTGGATTTATCTGTAAATAAAATAGGATAATAAACAACACACACAAACCACACACACACACACAAGCTGTTGATATCAGTGCTATTCTACCTGACTTGGAAGTTTATCTATCCAGTCAGGAAAAGTATTGTGTTACATTTGACGTCAATGAATTAGCAAAAAGATTGGAAACAAATATGTTATATGGTTATCCAAAAGTAGGAATTTGCTGACTGTGATTGTGTTTAAGAGTACATTTTTAAGTAATTTACAACATCATGCAAGTGCTTGGTAATAACAGGTTTCTACAAGATGTGTTTATAGTGAAAATTAAGAAAGAACTTTTGGAGGGTATTTTTAGCTACTAATATCACTAAAATTTATATTTTTACATCAAGTTTTTATAGATCTACGGTAAATATATGAAATATAAATCTGACCTGAAAAGGTTGAGGACAAAAATATTCTGACTTCTGATGGTGGTTTCGGTGGCAGGTTGTTAAGACATCCCGCAATCATATCATCGAAACGATCCGACATTTTCTTGATCTGTGGAAGAACTGAATAAATGACGAAAACATTAAATTGAGAAGCATCATTTGAGAAATATAATAAATTAAATCTTTCATGACACCCTTCAAATACACACACACACACACACACACAGACATGCACAAACACATATTCATTAAAGATACGACTAAATATATACACCACATATTAAATCTAGAAAACTGGCTAATACACAGTTTATATATCACATTAATTATAGAAAACCTTGCTTTCTTGTATCAAAGTCTATACAACACCTTTATTTTTTGTACCAAACTATAAATAAAATACCTTTCTTTCTTGTACTAAATTATATACAATACCTTTATGTATGGTACTATACTTTATACAACACATTTCTTTCTTGTGCCAAACTCAATATAATACCATGGTTTCTTTTACCAAACTCTATACAACACATTGTTTTGTTGTACAAAACTCTATACAATATCTTTCTTTCTTGTACCAAACTTTATACAGCAGATTTCTTTGTTGAACCAAATGCTATACCACACATTTCTTTTTCTTGTACCAAACTCTATTTAACACCTTTCTTTCTTGTACCAAAATATACACAGTGCCTTTCTTTCTTGTACCAAATCACATACACCACCTTGCTTTCTTGTACCAAACTCAATACACCACCTTGCTTTCTTGTACCAAACTCAATACACCACCTTGCTTTCTTGTACCAAACTCAATACACCACCTTACTTTCTTGTACCAAACTCTATGCAACACCTTTTTTTCTTGTACTAGGCCCTATACAACACTGATTTCTTGTACCAAACTGTATAAAATGCCTTTCTTTCTTGTGCCATACTTTATGCAACACCTTTTTTCTTGTACCAAACTCTATACAACAACTATCTTTCTTTTACCAAACTCTAATATACAACACCTTTCTTTCTGGTACCAAAATATATACAATATCTTTCTTTCTTATACCAAACTCTATACAACACATTGCTTTCTTGTACCAAACTCTATACAATACCCTGCTTTCTTGTATCAAACTATATACAACCCTTCCTTTCTTGTATCAAGCCATATACAACACCTTTTTTCTTGTACCAAACTATATACAACCCTTTCTTTCTTGTATCAAACCACACACAACACATTTTTTCTTGTACCAAACTATATACAACCCCATTCTTTCTTGTATCAAGCCACACACAACAGATTTTTTCTTGTACCAAACTATATACAACCCCATTCTTTCTTGTATCAAGCCACACACAACACATTTTTTCTTGTACCAAACTATATACAACCCCATTCTTTCTTGTATCAAGCCACACACAACAGATTTTTTCTTGTACCAAACTATATACAACCCTTTCTTTCTTGTATCAAACCACACACAACACATTTTTTCTTGTACCAAACTATATACAACCCCATTCTTTCTTGTATCAAGCCACACACAACACATTTTTTCTTGTACCAAACTATATACAACCCCTTTCTTTCTTGTATCAAGCCACACACAACACATTTTTTCTTGTACTAAATTTTATACAAAACTTTTCTTTCTTTTACCAAACTCTATACAATACCTTTTTCTTGTAGAAATCCCTACACAATATTCTTCTTTCTTGTAATAAACTATATACAACACCTTTCTTTCTTGTACCAAACTATATACAACACCTGGCTCTCTTGTACCAAACTATATAGAATAACTTTTTTTTTTGTACCTAAATGTATACAATACCTTGCTTTCTTGTACCAAACTGTGAAGAATGTGAGCCGCTGAAAGAAGTGTTATGTGATTTATGAAGATAAATGACAAAATTATGTCCTAACCTAAGAAATTTAGTTTAAATAGAAAAAGTTCGGAAAACAAATTAATAAAAAACACAAGATAACAATTATTAAAAACTTATTTCATTATTACCTTGTCTTCCTTCCATGATGGCTTTCTATAATAAAAGAGTTCTCATTTTTATAAAATACCAGACACTGATAACATTTAAGATAAATATTTTTTATCTGCAATAGTTTCCTATTACACAAACATCGTTATTAAAGAGAAATCTATAATTGCTAAAAGAATGAATGTGGTTTTACAGCACATCAACACAAAAGGCCATTTTGTGCCAAAACTAGATAATGGTTTACATTATAATCATAAGCATATTTATTATAAGATCAGTTTATGTCTTACACAACATATTTACCTTGTTTGTGAGGATCTGAATCTTTTGATGTGTTGAAAACTGGATGCTGACTCTAGAATAAATGTAAACTTAAGCATAACCACATGCCTCAAAGGTCAGCAATGCTAACAAACAGGATACTACATAAGAATGATATAAAATCAATATAGGTTCTGGGTCATACATTTGTGTTTAATTTAAAAATAAATGTGATGAATATTATTGTTAGAATATCAATAGGTCAACATAACAGACATAGGGTCAATTCCATTTGGTCAATTCCAATTCCACATCAAATTTATCAATTCCAATGCAGTTTTATACTGACTCTTTTTACTTACTACTTTTTACCATGAGTAGGTACTCCAAGTACCTACTTGGAATAGCTAATATGAGTAGTTTATATTCCAAGTAGGATTATCATGGAAGAAATATTTATGAATTAAAAAATTAAATGGTAAATTAATTTGTGGATTTAATTTTTTGTAGGAAACTTCACTTCCAATTCCAAATTTATTAATTCCAATTCCATTTTTTTTAAATAATCAATTCCAATTCCGGGATTAAATTGACCCCATGTCTGCAAGATAATATACCTTAGACTTCTTGGCAGCCATCATGTGTATGCTGTTGAAGTCACCTACTAAGATGTACTCATAATATCTGAGAAACAGGAAGAGTAAAACTGCTTAAATAAATATGATATTTATCATTTAAAAATATAATACAGTATTAATATAAATAAGAATAAAAATTTTAAACAAAAACATAATTATACAAATACATGTATAGTATACAAATACATGTTATGATTAAAAACAATCTTCCTATCTGGAATACTGTCATGCATGGAGATCTTTTTGGGCTTCTCTGAGAGCAAATTTCTTGTTCTTTGGAAATAAAAATATCCATCTTTTAAAGATACAATTTAGCCCCAGATAATATTAATTAAATGTCCAATGCTTATAAAAGTGACTAAAAATTCCCCAATAATAATTGTTAACTACATCTAATATCATATATATATAAGGAAATAATACAAAATATTATAGGGTCCCCATTACAGCTTCCTTGAATGTAAGATTGTATGGTGGGAAGGAAAAATGTCACATGCTCTGATGTCAAATGGCACAAGGGTGGTGTAGCTGTCTGGATCCGGATCAAGTCGTGTCACGAATGCTCTTGCTTAGCCATCGGGATGACCTGAACTTTCTCCAATAAAATTCCACACTGAAAAGTCAAGTCAAGAAGATACAGCATTAAAAAGTAAAGACTTGAAAATGACATCAATAATTTCATTAGAGTACCAGCAAATGTGATAGTCTCAGATTTCTTAAAGTGTCATCTACCAATTAATTTTAATGCCAAACTGGTGATGATGGTCTTTTGGCAATATCGGGAGAAACTGGAAACTTGATTCAAATTCACAGAACTTGCAGCATCAGTTTATGTAAACAACATCCAATAACTGATTTATTTAAAGTTCCCATTATGGAAATCAGATAATAGTCATCATGAAAAAAAAAACAGTAAGAATTATGAAACACGTATTTGTAATAAAGTTTCAAATATGATGCAGCAAAAATGAAAGAGTCAGAAATGATTTGGTAATAATGAAAATACTGGTACAGTAGGCCCCTGTTATACTGCGGTCCATTATAACAAGAAATCGGATATAACACGGTCAGACCTTGGAGCCTGATATGTGAAATCCACAACAGGGTCTTTTTAGGCCAATTGGCTTGAAATTTGCCACTGACTGATACAATTTTTCTAATAAATTCTGAATGCGTTTTCACAGTTTGTAATTCACACTTAAAAAACCTAGCCAATCACCACAACTTCCCAGGTAGATTTATTGATCACAAACTTAATTACACACCGCCTTGGCTCAATCAGCCAAACAAACAGCCCAATCACAACACTCAATTATTGTGTGTCTTCACCCACTAAATAAGTTTAATTCTGTTTGTTAATTCGCAGTTATTGTGTATGTTTTATTTATTGCAATTAGGAATCATATTTGTGTATAAAAGACCTCTGTTTTGATCATATAGTATCAGTTGCTACCTTCATCTGATGATGATGATGATAGATGTTTTATGGCCAATTTTATGCTAAATGAGCCAAGTGACCTCCAAAGGTAAGGAACGAAGTCAAAGATGAAACACCCTTCAGATATGCCAATGCCGGGTTTCAAACATGGGCGATAGTGATCTGTGGTTCAACATGCTGCCGTTAGACCACGGAGGCACCTTCTACCTTCATCTGAAAAACATGCACTATTTCTGATGGATCAACAAATGATTACAACAATTACTGGGAACATTTATGGAGAAAAAAAACGGTTGTATGAAATCTTCAAGGATTGTGAAAAACGAGGTGAATACATGGACTCGCTATTATTGCCCACCACTCGATATTGTTCTGTCTCACTTCACAGTCCACCAATAACATGGTGGACCCCAACAACCGCATTACAACAGGGGGCCGACTGTATTTTCTAATATATTTTGTGTATTACAATTGGATTAAATTTCTATTTAACCAAACACAAACTATTTTGCAATTAATGACCGAAAGACACCCGAATCTACAAGGCTTCAATTAGGGTTCAACAAAAAAACCCATAATGCAGTAGTTTAGAGTCCAAGTTCTTTGGAACTAATGACTGTTGTTCATTAGAAAGTCATCCCCTAAAATTGAGGTCATCTAGCCTCTGTTTTGGCTGAAGTGTGATAATAATAAATAATTTGAAGCAGTGAAATCACTGTACGGTGTCTTTGTATGGCTCATCAATATTATCACTATAACTGTGATGAGAATTATTGGGATCAATCGAATCTAAGGTTTTATTGAACATTTATGACCTTTATCAAGAACTATTTGAACAACAAAATATTTTTAAGAATCCAACGTGAAGAGAAATTAAATCTATTTTAAAGAAAGTAAATTACATCATAGTAGATATAAAAAATTGAAAGTGAACTTTATTTCTTTGATTATTTTCTCTAATAATTCTTTACCGGTGCATATTTAAAAATGTTCTTATAAATTAGTGAATATATATTGCAGTAGGTTCTCAATTATATATCCTTTAGCTACACAGAAATTTGAGGTTAAATTCTGAGGGAAAATTAAAAGCAAATGGAAATTCCCACAGATATGTGCCTTTAATAATTAATAATTCTCTAAAATAAGTATAAATCAGGTCATAGGACAACTACCAGCTTTCTTCATTTAAATACCTTTAACAATATTTATAATTATCAATTCTCAGTGATGAATACCAACCGGGATACAAAACACAATGCTGTTTCTTTTCATGTTGTTGGCTTTACTATATTTGATAGAAACAGACTGTATGAAACTGAATCAGCATATAAGTAATATATATATATATATATATATATATATACATTATTATATATACATTAGTATATACTACTATGACAATGAATGTATAATTTAGATATATAGGTATATTATAAGTATATTATTGTGTGGAATATTTTGTCTTCATCTTTACTTTTTGGCATTAACTTTTGTGTTGTTACATCATATTAATTTGGGTTCCATAATGTTATGTCTGGTCATGTCCCTTGTGCTGATGTGTCTTATAATTGTTAGGTTTTGTTGTTCTGGGAGAATCCCCAGGCTGTCACTTAATCAGCACAATGATGTAATATATATTACTCTGTTATATCATCAGGTTTCAGACCTTTATAAAACAAGAACAACAAAAAATAAATCCTGAAAATTAACATTAAAAAAGTAAAACACCAAGTAATAAAATTGAAATGGCCGATACAAATAAAAACCCCAAATTTAAACCTTAAATATATTTAAATCCTAAAGTACACATTTAGTTTATCATTACCTGTCAATTGTTTTAATAATTATTTCCCCCTAATTAATAAAACATACACTTTATAAAACCAATTATAATACATTTTCAACCTATATACAAACACAATCCTTCCAGTCACAATGGAAACAGACAAACCCCGGGACACCATATAAAAAAAAAAACCCTTAAAAAAAAAACCCCCCCAAGAACCCCCATGCGGAGAAATAGAAGAATAGGTAAAGGTGTTCCTCTAGGATCTTTGGGGGTCCCTAAGCATGTTAGGTCCGTCGCCCTGATGGCTAAAGTATCCGAAACTCGTGTCAATGGAAAGAGTAATAAACGATCCCCGGCAACAAACCAGCATTTGACTGGGGCTGGCGGGAAAGCCGTGATTCCCGGCCTATAAACGGGACAATAGGGCCTAAAAATTGTATATCAGGTGTGCCTCGGCTCCCCCTAGATTTTACCCAAAAACTTTGGGGGTGAGGAGGTCACCAGACCCCTAAATCCCCCCAAGACCCTTTTTTATAAAAAAACCAATTTAATATTGTGGGTTCCCGTGACCCCTTTTCAGGGACCCTCCACGTGTTCCCGGTCCCACAGGTGGAAACCCCGGAAGCATGCAGGAAGAGCCCTCTCCATTAAACATCCATAACGGGTAATTTTTTTTTAAAGGGCCGGAACCCCGTTCACAATGGGGGGAACCCGGGCGCATACGGGGGGAAAGGGAAGGAACCGCCAAACCCCGGGAAAAAAAAGGGGGAAGTTCAGCCCCGGCTGTGGGTTAAAAAACCCAAAATCCCCCCACAAATAACTAAAATTCCCAAATAGTCCCATACTGTGGGAACGACCCCAATTAAAAAAAACCCCACAACCCAACAAAAAACCTGAAAAAACCCAAAAAGAAACCCCCAAACCAAGCCCCAGGAATCGGCCATACATCCAACACACAACTCCAATTATAAACTCCCAAAGACCTCTGCAAAGGGCAAGAAACCAAACCAACCCAAAATCATACCATTTACTCATCCTAATCCGGGGTCAGCCAAAAAAACACCCCAACAAAACCCAAAACCCACAAAAAAACACCCCCAGGAAAGAAAGGACACTGGGAGAACCCAACCACCCCGGAACATCCGAGGCTTCCCTGAAAAAATGCCAATTGGCCTCCAAGACCAACCAGTTACTACGAAACTCTTACAAAAAAAATTAATAAAAATTCCCGGCCACAACCACAGCCCCACAAAAAAATTCGAACGTATCCGGGCTATAACGCAATACTAAAAATCCCACACAAATCCCCCTAATTAACCCTCCGTGAGGAATAAACACCCTAAATAACCGGCTTTAAAAGGGCCCTTTCAATACTCGTTCCCCTAACCCCTTTGTTCAACCAAAAAATTCTTAAAATCCAAAAAAACAGGGACCAACCCCAAACTCAACAGGGGCTCAAAAAACACCAGACCGGAAAACTTTTTCGCCAAAAAGGCGGACGCTTTTTATTAAATGCCCCAAAGGGGTCCCCAAAATTTTTGGGTGCCCCCCCCCCAAGCTTCCCCCGGTTGGGCTTTAAAAACCCTCCCCCCCCACAAATAACTCAACCCCCTTCCCAAATAGTACTATTGGGGAACGTTTCCCCCACTTAAAAAAAAAACCTACAACCAAAGAAACACCGACAAACAACGGAAAAAAAAGCAGCCCCCCAAAGAACCCCAGGGATATCGGCCAATGAAAAAGGCGACAATAGTCTATCTCTAGATGACCTACTTCGTAAATTAACTGACGATATAAACGAAGCCGCAACAGCAGCCATCCCCATAGTCCTCCGAAAACGCCCAAGACGTCCTCGCTCCTTCTTAACACCAGAAACAAGGAGATGGACCAAAGAAGTCAGTAAACTGACAAAAATTTTTTAAAACTCACCCGACATCTCAAAATAGAGCAGAACTAAGAGCAGCTCAACGAGAAACGAGACGACGACTTCACACAATTAAAGAAGACCAATTTGACAGTTGGTGCAAACAACTCGGGGACATGGGCTCGGCGCAAATTTGGCGCGAGATTAAAAAAATCCGGGGTAAATCTTCCCAACCAAAAGTAATTAACCCCAAAGAAGAAGCAAACAAATTAGCACACCACTTCGCCACTAGAGCTGACCACCAAACCTTACCCGAAGAGGTCAAATCAGCTCTAGAAAAACAACAACCAGACAGACTGCACTCAATAATCTAGCAAAAAGTGAAACGCAGACACAGACACCCCTTTCACACCACACGAACTGGAAACAGTTTATCAACAAAAAAACTCCGCCCCCGGAGAAACAAACTTACATACATCTTTTACTCCAAATTCCCCCCCCTTTTAAAGTTAGACTTCTAAACTTCTTTAACCAATCCTGGAGAGAAGGACGAATTCCCAGACTCTGGAAAACCTCAATAGTCGTCCCTATCCCTAAACCTGGTGGCAAAGGCCACAGACCAATATCTCTCCTCCCTACAATACTAAAAATCATGGAGAGACTAATTCTCACCAGACTAATATTTAAACCCCCAACCAAAAAAACTCTTCGGGTTTACAAAAAGGGAGATCAACTGTCGACCCAATTCTACATTTAGTAAACTTAATCACCAACAAAGGCCCCATGGAAGTTAATCCTTTTTGGGCAATAAGGCCTTTAAAGGGGTAACCACATGTCATCTTAGACGCTTTAATCTCCCTGGGCATCAAGGGAAGAATGATATCGTGGGTAGAAGACTTCCTAGACAATAGAGAAATTAAAGTTACAGTCCAAGGGGTAAAATCTGACTCACACCCACTTACTACAGGCTCCCCACAGGGCTTCGCCCTCTCACCTACACTATTTAACGCCCTAATTACAGCACTAATCTCCACATCTTTACCCCCATGTGTCGACATCCTGGCTTATGCCGACGACATAGCCATTATTTCACACGGCCCAAGGCCGGCCAAAAAACTACAAACCGCCCTCGACACAACAGCAGCCAATGACCTAGGTCTATTTTTCTCCACCGCCAAAACTAAAATAATTGCATTCAACACCAATTCAAAACAACACAACACCTTCCATATAGGCAAACAAGACATTGAAATAGTCAAACAGTACAAATACTTAGGCGTCATCATAGACAACCACCTCAATTTCAACAAACACGCACTACAAACAAAACAAAAAATCTACTCTCGGCTAAACATAATAAAATTATTTCTAATGTTAAAGCAGGAATAAACACAAAAAAACTTATTAATCTTTATAAAGCCCTAATTCAATCCATACTTCTTTATGCGGGCCCCCAAACTACCTACTTGCATCTAAAACGGGAATTTAAAAACATAGAAATAGCACAAAAAACTGCACTTAAATATGTCTTAGGACTCCCCCCACCCCCCGCCCTTATCAACAGAGAATCCGGGCCCCCCCCATTGCCCATCTCATTAAGGAGACACAGCCAAATACAAATTTAAAAACAGCGACAAAACCTGACCCAGTAGAAATCACATTTAAAATTCAAAAAAGCTTACACAAAGACCCCAGAGTACACATTAATAAAAGCGGGCCATGAAAGCAGCTGCTATTCAAAGGGGCATGAGAATTCCAGCAACCACCCTCCGGATGCCAAAGGGAAAATGCTCCATGGCGCGCACCCAAACCCTCATTATCGTAAACAGAAAATCAAAAACCAAAGACCCACAAGGGGCATTCACTGAGGCGTCGGACAGGATCTCTTCCCTGAACAGAGACCAGGCAGCAATAAACATCTACACAGATGCCAGTGTCCGCCAGGATGGAAAATCTGCCTGGGCCTGTTTTGTGGGGGGGGGCACCCGAAATCCCTGTGGAAGACTCCCCGACCCACACCAATCACTCTAGCAGAACTTCACGCCATAAAGCCGCCTCGCATGGCGAGAGGACAAGACAGACACGAAGACACAATCATACCCAGACTCGATGGCAGCCATCAAAATCCTGGCACAAACAAAAAAACGAACATATCCAGAAATCACAACGAAAATTATTAACTGCGCCTCTGCATTAAGCCAACGTGGCAGTTAACCACTCTACATTGGGTTCCCAGCCACACAAATATCGAGGGTAATGAACGAGCCGAGCTCTGGCCAACGAAGCCACTAACCTAACCAACATCCTACACACGAACAGACACCAGGTGCCTACAAACACATAATAACAGAATATCTTCACAAACAAATAACACCAAATCAAGACACACCAAATTAAGTACATGGTACAATAAAACCATTGTTCCCCACACATATAAATAACAGACGTAAAATACGCCGCCTCCGCTGCTGGGTGCACACAAAAAGCTTTATCGGCCCAAATAATAAAGCACTCTGCTTACATTGAACAAAACTTGACCCCGTCCCCTATCTAATTAATTGTCCCGCCTTCCCAGCCTGCCGACAACCTCTTAAACAACTCTTAACTCCGGCACAACACAACCTAACCGACACAGAAAAAGCAGTCATTGTAATACGCAAAGTCACAGCCACGCCACACATAATAATACCCTTATTTAAAAAAGATCCCTACATCTGGCAAAAAACAAACACACAGTAAAGTTTTTGTAAAGGTTCGGCACCGGTACGTCCGGGACCGGAACTTTACAAAGTCATTTTCAGATACAGAAACTCTACGGAGAAGGACTCCACCATAGAGGCTGTGCCAAACAAGCGACAGCCTGGGGATACTCCCCGAACTACAAGCATGCAAGCAAGTGACACGCGCGCACACACACAGACACACACACATGTATATATATATATATATATATATAAACTAAATAACGGGCTGACATCATGGTGATACCTTCAACTTCAGTAATTAATTACGTGTCTTTATTCAATAATTGTTTTGTGTTTAACAATTTATACGATACTGATATAAGGGGTATGCATGCAATAGTATTTTAGTGATCCGCGATCGGCAATAAATTTTCTCTCCGAAATGGGATTTGCAATTTATTATCCTCGTCAACCGTGAAAAAATATATGTTCGTGATGCGTTATTTCGTTGACTGGACGATTGGCCGCCAAAACTAGCCGCCGATTACATATTGTGATTATTAATTAAAGAAATGATTTTATCCTCGGACTGAACATGGAAACCATCTCAGCGAACTTTTTTCGGGGTGATGTCACCATAGAACGCTCATCTGGAGACGGATGTTACCTGATATTTGCTACAACAGAACAACTAGCATTCAAGCTTGTGAGGAAGCCGTTCACGCGACTGTATTCTGTTGACGCATTTCTCCGATCCGATGACGAGGTGAAGCAAGTCCCACTAGCCTTTTTCATCATGTCTGGCGCCAAAAGCCCGACTACAACGCAGCTGTTAAGAGCATAACTGGAGACTGAGTCGGCTGTGTGGCAGACATTCCGAATCCTGATTCCGGATGCTGAGCTACATGGATGTTCTTTCCACTTGACACAGGCTATGTGGAGAAAAATACAGGAGTTTGGGCTCTCTTGTACCAAACTATATAGAATAACTTGTTTTTTTGTACCTAAATGTATACAATACCTTGCTTTCTTGTACCAAACTGTGAAGAATGTGAGCCGCTGAAAGAAGTGTTATGTGATTTATGAAGATAAATGACAAAATTATGTCCTAACCTAAGAAATTTAGTTTAAATAGAAAAAGTTCGGAAAAAAATTAATAAAAAACACAAGATAACAATTATTAAAAACTTAATTAATTACTACCTTGTCTTCCTTCCATGTTGGCTTTCTATAATAAAAGAGTTCTCATTTTTATAAAATACCAGACACAGATAACATTTAAGATAAATATATTTTATCTGCAATAGTTTCCTATTACCCAAACATCGTTATTAAAGAGAAATCTATAATTGCTAAAAGAATTAATGTGGTTTTACAGCACATCAACACAAAAGGCCATTTTGTGCCAAAACTAGATAATGGTTTACATTATAATCATAAGCATATTTATTATAAGATCAGTTTATGTCTTACACAACATATTTACCTTGTTTGTGAGGATCTGAATCTTTTGATGTGTTGAAAACTGGATGCTGACTCTAGAATAAATGTAAACTTAAGCATAACCACATGCCTCAAAGGTCAGCAATGCTAACAAACAGGATACTACATAAGAATGATATAAAATCAATATAGGTTCTGGGTCATAAATTTGTGTTTAATTTAAAAATAAATGTGATGAATATTATTGTTAGAATATCAATAGGTCAACATAACAGACATAGGGTCAATTCCATTTGGTCAATTCCAATTCCACATCAAATTTATCAATTCCAATGCAGTTTTATACCGACTCTTTTTACTTACTACTTTTTACCATGAGTAGGTACTCCAAGTACCTACTTGGAATAGCTAATATGAGTAGTTTATATTCCAAGTAGGATTATCATGGAAGAAATATTTATGAATTAAAAAATTAAATGGTAAATTAATTTGTGGATTTAATTGTTTTGTAGGAAACTTCACTTCCAATTCCAAATTTATTAATTCCAATTCCATTTTTTTTAAATAATCAATTCCAATTCCGGGATTAAATTGACCCCATGTCTGCAAGATAATATACCTTAGACTTCTTGGCAGCCATCATGTGTATGCTGTTGAAGTCACCTACTAAGATGTACTCATAATATCTGAGAAACAGGAAGAGTAAAACTGCTTAAATAAATATGATATTTATCATTTAAAAATATAATACAGTATTAATATAAATAAGAATAAAAATTTTAAACAAAAACATAATTATACAAATACATGTATAGTATACAAATACATGTTATGATTAAAAACAATCTTCCTATCTGGAATACTGTCATGCATGGAGATCTTTTTTGGCTTCTCTGAGAGCAAATTTCTTGTTCTTTGGAAATAAAAATATCCATCTTTTAAAGATACAATTTAGCCCCAGATAATATTAATTAAATGTCTAATGCTTATAAAAGTGACTAAAAATTCCCCACTAGTAATTGTTAACTACATCTAATATCATATATATAAGGAAATAATACAAAATATTATAGGGTCCCCATTACAGCTTCCTCGACTGTAAGATTGTATGGTGGGAAGGAAAAATGTCACATGCTCTGATGTCAAATGGCACAAGGATCATGTAGCTGTCTGGATCCAGATCAAGTCATGTCACAAATGCTCTTGCTTAGCCATCGGGATGACCTGAACTTTTCCCAATAAACTTCCACACTGAAAAGTCAAGTCAAGAAGATACAGCATTATAAAGTAAAGACTACACCACCAAGTGGAGTCTTGAAAACGACATCAATAATTTCATTAGAGTACCAGCAAATATGATATTCTCAGATTTCTTAAAGTGTCATCTACCAATTAATTTTAATGCCAAACTGGTGATGATGGTCTTTTTGCAATATCTGGAGAAACTGGAAACTTGATTCAAATTCATAGAACTTGGAGCATCAGTTTATGTAAATAACATCCAATAACTGATTTATTTAAAGTTCCCATTATAGAAATCAGATAATAGTCATCATGAATTATATGGTAATAATGAAAATACTGGTACAGTAGGCCCCTGTTATACTGCGGTCCATTATAACAAGAAATTGGATATAGCACGGTCAGATCTTGGAGCCTGATATGTGAAATCCACAACAGGGTCTTTTTAGGCCAACTGGCTTGAAATTTGCCACTGGCATTTTATGCTAAATGGGCCAAGTGACCTCCAAAGGTAAGGAACGAAGTCAAAGATGAAACACCCTTCAGATATGCCAACGCCGGGATTCAAACATGGGCGATAGTGATCTGTGGTTCAACATGCTGCCGTTAGACCACGGAGGCACCTTCTACTTTCATCTGAAAAACATGCACTATTTCTGATGGATCAACAAATGATTACAACAATTACTGGGAACATTTATGGAAAAAAAACAGTGGTATGAAATCTTCAAGGATTGTGAAAAACGAGGTGAATACATGGACTCCCTATTATTGCCCACCACTTGATATTGTTCTGTCTCACTTCACAGTCCACCAATAACATGGTGGACCCCAACAACCGCATTACAACAGGGGGCCTACTGTATTTTCTAATATATTTCGTGTATTACAATTGGATTAAATTTCTATTTAACCAAACACAAACTATTTTGCAATTAATGACCGAAAGACAACCGAATCTACAAGGCTTCAATTAGGGTTCAACAAAAAAAACCATAATGCAGTAGTTTAAAGTCCAAGTTCTTCGGAACTAATGACTGTTGTTCATTAGAAAGTTATCCCCTAAAATTGAGGTCATCTAGCCTCTGTTTTGGCCGAAGTGTGATAATAATAAATAATTTGAAGCGGTGAAATCACTGTACGGTGTCTTTGTATGGCTCATCAATATTATCACTATAACTGTGATGAGAATTATTGGGATCAATCAAATCTAAGGTTTTATTGAACATTTATGACCTTTATCAAGAACTATTTGAACAACTAATTATGCTAATATTAAAATATTTTTAAGAATCCAACATGAAAATAAAATAAATCTATTTTAAAGAAAGTAAATTACATCATAGTAGATATAAAAAATTGAAAGTAAACTTTATTTCTTTGATTATTTTGTCTAATAATTCTTTACGGGTGCATATTTAAAAATGTTCTTATAAATTAGTGAATATATATTGCAGTAGGTTCTCAATTATATATCCTTTAGCTACACAGAAATTTGAGGTTAAATTCTGAGGGAAAATTAAAAGCAAGTGGAAATGCCCACAGATATGTGCCTTTAATAATTAATAATTCTCTAAAATAAGTATAAATCAGGTCATAGGACAACTACCAGCTTTCTTCATTTAAATACCTTTAACAATATTTATAATTATCAATTCTCAGTGATGAATACCAACCGGGATACAAAACACAATGCTGTTTCTTTTCATGTTGTTGGCTTTACTATATTTGATAGAAACAGACTGTATGAAACTGAATCAGAATATAAGTAATATATATATATATATATATATATACATTATTATATATACATTAGTATATACTACTATGACAATGAATGTATAATTTAGATATATAGGTATATTATAAGTATATTATTGTGTGGAATATTTTGTCTTCATCTTTACTTTTTGGCATTAACTTTTGTGTTGTTACATCATATTAATTTGGGTTCCATAATGTTATGTCTGGTCATGTCCCTTGTGCTGATGTGTCTTATAATTGTTAGGTTTTGTTGTTCCGGGAGAATCCCCAGGCTGTCGCTTAATCAGCACAATGATGTAATATATATTACTCTGTTATATCATCAGGTTTCAGACTGTCTTATGGTATTATTTCTAGTCAATGTCATTATGTATCCTGTGGTGCTGTCTCCTGCAGTGTTGTATTCCATGATGTTATGTTGTATTCAAGGCCATATCCCATGGTGTTACATTGAATACAGTGTTATATCCCATGGTGTTAATTTGTATATACTGCGTGTTATGACCTCCTGTGTCTTTTCTTTCCTTTTCATGACATATGTTATGACTATGAGTATATCAACAGAATCATAAAATGACTCAACGTGTAATCATATATATATATATATATATATATATATATATATAAATAAACACAATATACAAAATGTAAAAATAATAATAATAATAATGTAGGTTTACCACAGTGTAGTCTTCCTTTCAATGGCTATTATAAAAACTTATATAAATCTCTTCACTTCAGAAGTTCAGTTATTGTTGCTACAACGCAACTTAGACATCGAGAAACACGTAAGCCTATGCATATGGTTGAATGGCGTTGTATCAGTTCTCTCTCTCTCTCTCTCTCTCTCTCTCTCTATATATATATATATATATATATATATATACTCACTCCCTCCCTCACACACACACACACACACACACACCACTGACCGATATATATATATATATATATATATATATAGGTCAGTGACACGCACGCACACACACAGACACACACACATGTATATATATATATATATATATATATAACTAAATAACGGGCTGACATCATGGTGATACCTTCAACTTCAGTAATTAATTACGTGTCTTTATTCAATAATTGTTTTGTGTTTAATGCATGCAATAGTATTTTAGTGATCCGCGGTCGGCAATAAATTTTCTCTCCGAAATGTGATTTGCAATTTATATATATGTTCGTGATGCGTTATTTCGCTGACTGGACGATTGGCCGCCAAAACTAGCCGCCGATTACATATTGTGATTATTAATTAAAGAAATGATTTTATCCTCGGACTGAACATAGAAGCCATCCCAGAGAACTTTTTCCTGGGTGATGTCACCATAGAACGCTCATCTGGAGACAGATGTTACCTGATATTTGCCACAACAGAACAACTAGCATTGTTGTGTCGCGCGAAAGGGTGGTATGTTGACGGAACATTCAAGCTTGTGAGGAAGCCGTTCACGCGACTGTATTCTGTTGACGCATTTCTCCGATCCGGTGACGAGGTGAAGCAAGTCCCACTAGCCTTTATCATCATGTCTGGCGCCAAAAGCCCGACTACAACGCAGCTGTTAAGAGCATAACTGGAGACTGAGTCGGCTGTGTGGCAGACATTCCGAATCCTGATTCCGGATGCTGAGCTACATGGATGTTCTTTCCACTTGACACAGGCTGTGTGGAGAAAAATGCAGGAGTTTGGGCTGCGGGCTGTACACTACAAAAACAGCTACCTTCAACTTCTGCAGACGACTAATAGCACTACTATTCCTCCCAGCTGAGTATATTCCTGCACAGTTCGAAGCCAAGGAAGCGGCTGGACCTCCACCACATTTGGTCGTCTCGTAGTATATTACAGAACGCAGAAAATCGTCTGTCGTGGAGCGTGTTCAACTGTAAAATACGCACCAACAACGATCATGAGGGAAGGCATCACCGATTCCACAATATGGTGACCAACCAGTCATCCCTTAATATGTACAAATTGATCCATCTGCTACATGTCGAGGCATGAAATGTCAACATCCAAGTGTCATCCTTGAGCAATGGCGCATTATTTCGACATCAGCGAAAAAATACCAAAAAAAAGGTACAAGCTATGATCACAGATTGTTGGCAGCAACTCACCGAGGGAAACATGTCAGGGAAAGAAGTCCTGAAAAGGTGTGCCCGAGTCAACGGACCAATATAAATTGTAATTGTGACGGATACTAATGAATGACTGTATTATTATATTATGTATACATATTTATATTTTCTATTATATCATAGTAAACATTTATAAAATTATATTTTGTATATGTAATATATGTAAATGATTGTCTGTTGAATAAATGAAGTAATGAAAACAAATATTGTCTTTTATTTTATTAAACACTCTATTTATTCACCGTAATCAATCAGTAAATATTGTTAAATAAAAGAAACTTGTCATGATGAAATGAAATATTGTCTATCTAAAATACTAATTACGAAAAATCGATGGCCACAAGTCCAATTGAAAATGCCTGTCTGCTGAGTTAAAAGTAATTAAAACGGCGGCCACTTGAACCACTGATGCGGCAACTTGACTCGTGAGATAGGCCGCCTGCTGTCCATGATGGCCAGTCATCCTGCAACCATTTTCTTCCTGAAATTCATAAAATTTAAGTCAAATTTACGCTTTTCTCAGTACTCAATGAACTACAAAGCATCCACAGGGAAGACGGATATACTCCACACATTATCATCAGTTAGCTACAAAATTGATTATGCTAACGATTTATGTTTGTTGGCCCCCCCAGTAGGGGTTCAATAAGTTTGATGCTTAATATTTGTGAACAGTTTGGTGCAGAGTATTATTCGAGACTGGCAATCGGTGTGCCCCCTAGAACCCATTGTCGACTGCTGGAACATTTATATGGAAGTTCTAGCACAGTTAGGAAGATTCACACCATTTTATCATTCTATTTGTAATAGTAAAAACCAGTGTACTCGTCTGTGCTCGATGTTATGTAAGACGTCAGTAACACCTGTCGTAATGAACAGAAGGCAGTTATGTGCAAAATTAAATATTGGTGGGGAGTGTTTGAATTAATATAGCAAATTTAAATTAATTAATCTATATGATTGTAATGATAAGTGTAAAACAGATGGATCTGCACTTAAAGAACTATGTCTAGTTAGAGATAGAATACTAAATATTGATATCGATCTTGATGATAATGATATACATTGCTTCATTAATATGTTGTGCCTAGCCTAAAGTTATGTTTTATTAATTTTCTTGTAATTTTGTTTCCTCTTTTGTGTCTCTCCTTTGTTTGATACATCAGCTATACAATATATTGTATTCTATGTAATTACGAAATAAATTATATATAAACATATTTTTCATCACGTCAATTTATCATCAATTATCACACACACCAATCACGGGTCATACCAAGGTCGGCTCATTTTTATTTATTTGGATATACATATACAGCTAGTATAACACAACCATAATACAATTCATTGCAAATTTTCTACCATATATTCATCATGTCTTTTTATCATATATTAAATAAGTTCACATAGAGTCTACATTACAACAATATAGACCAATATAGGCCTGCCCAGCTGAGAACACACAATATACATGGAATATTAACAATGTTTGTGTTTACGTTAACATGTTAGAGATAGAAAAATTAGTACTTTCGTGTTTAATAACCCATTCTTTTACTTTTACAAATAAATGTATCCAAGTTGATTTCTTAATTGTAGATAATTTCTCTTGGATATGCTCGAGCAAGCTCAGTTAATTGATGACTTTAATTCTTGTTGTAATTGGAGCCCATTGAATTATAAATTGCAATTACAATTTGTATTAATAGGCTCTACTTGAATGCAACAAATTATTGTGATAAAATATAGTTCTCTTATCATTATGCAATTTAATTTTATTTTGTGGGATTTTGTCCCTCTCTATTCACTTTCTGGGATTATGTCCTGTGGTATTTTGTACTGTGGGATTATGTCTTTTTTATCAGGGTAGATTTTGTATTGTGGGATTTTGTCCTGTGAGATTTTGTCCCGGATTCGTCACAGAGACATAATCCTTAATAATTATAATCTATTGTTTTATTTTATCCTGATGTAACAATTGTGTTATTATATATTGTATTTACCAGTTGCTACTTTGTATGTACATGAAATAGAAGAAAAACAATAACATATGTTTCTAACATTTTCAGTTGATAACTAGATTTATTAACTCTAATTTGAATTTATTTAAGACTACCATTAAGCAAGAGTATCTACTGTAAAAAATTAAACATTCATAAACGCCGTATTAAAGCGATAAATTCTGATTAACCTTAATTGGCTTACGAGATCCTGCCAGTATATATATATATATATATATATGTGTGTGTGTGTGTGTGTGTGTTTTGTGTGTGTGTTTGTGTGTGCGTTGGTGTATGTGTGATTACGTAACAGTTATTATTACTGGGTGTTGACAAAACTGTTGATGAAATAAACACTTCATTTATTATCTCTTCTTTTATGCCGTATGTTGTTTGATCCTATGATTCTAAATTTATTAAATCATCCTATGAGGCCGCATTGGTCCTTTACCAAACATCCCGAAAAGTCACCAGGTGGCGCTGATCCGATATCCGGGTAATACAAGCAACTCGTATTGCCAACAGGGTTGCTGTGAGCTCCGGTGGCCTAGCGGTTAAGCACTCGGCACTTGGTGTCAACGGTCGCAGGTTCGAACCCCGTAAGAGGTCGAAACTTTTCCAGGGATTAATTTCTCGGCTCACAACATCGTGGGTGGCTGACTACGTTAAATGGCACTGCCGTCTCCATTGAATTATTTAAAATAAAGGGGGACGTTTAAAACCCCCCGAGGACGTAAAAATACTCTGGCAGTGACCACCCTCAGGGTATTTCGGCTCCATCTTTCCATACTGCTCCCCTGTGAGTGGTGGGGGAGGAGATTTCTCAACCACTCCAACATAGAGGCTGTGCTGATTAAGCGATAGTCTGGGGATTCTCCCCGAACAACAAAACAAAATAACAGGGTCGCAGTCAAATCGGTTGTGGAGACCCAAGTAAACAAGTGAACAGACCTTGCCAATTAAACTACTGACATATCATATCAAGGTTTTTCTACTTAAAACGTTGATCAATGTTTCTTGTCACAATACCACCATTTCAGGGAATATTAATAAGGCCACTAAATAATAAAGGATAAATGGCTTAATTAGCCATGTCGTTAATTAGTTTCTCACATCAGATACGGGAATCTGTTATCTCGGCATGTTTGCTAGCTGTCGTGTGATTTCTCATCTCTATTCATTCGAATGACAAAAACATTTCTTGTTCCATGTTGACTATTTATTGAGAATCAGTAATAAGAATTCTGATGATCGTTAAAGATTATTCTTGGACACTAAAAGGCTTCTTGATATTACGAAGTAGAAAACTTCAAACAAATAATATTTACCTCGTCAAATGAGCGCAATGCTGCTAGAGTGTTGTTTATTTGAAGATCTAGATGAACATACAACGACATTACTGTCTTTTATGATATACACTGATATATATTTCTTATCTCGTCGACCTCAGAACGGACGACAAGTTCAGAATTATTGTTTATAAAAAGTTCATGAAAAAAAAGTGTCGATGAACGCCGACACCAATATTTAGTTTGACTAGAAGAAATCATTTGCGCTTTTCAGCGCATCTGTTTGTTCAATTTCCGCAAGCGATTGCTTATAGATCCTTTATAATTGTGGTAAAGGACTAGTTTGTCTATTCAAAAATATATAACAATCGATTTCAGGCTAACGCCAAGCAAACTAAAACTTCTTGTTCAGCAATCTAAAAAACATGTCTTAACATCATGGGTCAGTTGTCTCGGTTGATAATATCTCCTATGTATCTCACAACAATCTGAGGTGTCGAAATGTTTATAAGTAGGTTTCATTTGGACCACAAAAATTATTATTGAATATAAACTGTGATGTCGAAGAAGTTATCTTATGTATGTAGTAAGTCACCATTCAACCACACGCACGTGTTGTTTGTTGCGAGCTGTGGTATCAAATGGTATGTGTTTTACGTGCTTCCGCTTTTTGTACGTAGCCTGCATGTAGCCGCTTTCCTGTGGGCGTGACATATTTGTCGCGTACGAAAAGCGAATTAGCTGGTTCCCACAGGCTGATGAGTAGACCAGACACATGCTTAGGTATACGTATATATGTATCGATGTGTGGAGGTGTTGAAATTTTATATTTAAATTGATGTATATATTTTTATATTTAGATATATGAAGGTAGAGGTATCAAAGGAGGTTTAGAGTTGTTGATGTTCTATATGTATCTTCTAACACACACACACACACACATAGAGAGAGTGGGCTAAATTAGGTGTGGATGAACGTTCACTTAGTGATGAATGGAAACGTATGAGGATTAGCTGTTAGGTTTTAGTTAATCGTAGTATTTACTCACGTTTGAGACGATATTTCGTTCTAGTCCAGTAATAATCCATTGTGCGGTATTGCTACTTTGTTTTTATTTTAGTTATATAAAAGGCCTAACTTTTCACTTAGGTCAGAGAAGAACTTCGACGCCAGACTAATCGGACGTGTACCGATATATATGGTTCATATAGGTAGGATTTATTTAGTTATTCGAATCCAGAATAAAGCTGAGGTCAGCATCTGAGGTGTCGAAATGTTTTATATACAGGTTTCTTTTGGACCACAGAAAATTACTGTTGAATGTAAACTGTGGTGTCAAAGTAGTTATCATATGTATGTAGCAAGTCGCCATTGAACCACACGCACGTGTTGTTTGTTGGATGGACTACATTTAACAGCTCATTTTGTTCGAATAGATTCCTTTGATTCGATTCTTTCTGTAAATAGCACCATCATCTGTTTTGACATTGTAGGAGAGCGGCTGATATCTTCTAAGACTGTTCCTTTCTGTTTCCATGATCCGTTGGAATATAATCGGGCAGGTGTTTATTGGTAGGTAATGGTTTTAATGGTTTAGCAGACTGGTTATAGTACCTTTTCGTCTTCCTAAATTTGCCTTTCTTTCGGCTTTACATTTTGGTTTTTGATAGCTGAACATTTGGTAATGTAGTTAGCAGCTGACGACCGAAGGATAACTCTGCTGGTGATTTGCCACATTCTAGAGGTGTAGCTCTGTAAGCTAGCAATGCTAAATGAGGATCTTTGTTGTTTTTCGCTGACCTTTTTCAGCCTTTTCACACTTTGGACAACTTTTTCAGCTCTGACGTTACTCTGAGCGTACTCCGAACTTGACGTTTTTGACTGAAAATTGTAGAACTTTGCGAATGACTGAAACTCTACACTACTGAACTGTGGCGCATTATCTGAGAATATTGGTGAGCGCTGGATGAAAAGAGTTTGCTCCCAGTTATCCTCATACAAAGTTATAATTGTGGTTGATCCGTTGAGTTCTGCAAATTGAAAGTTCCTTCACTTGTGTATTACTATCATTACAACACAGTTTGAAATCTGCCTGAGTATTAAGCGTTATCTAGCTTTCGGTGAGATTATCCAGATAATCTCGTTGAATAGGTTATATATCTGCACTGAAGCGTGATATTAATCTACAGCAGAGCTACACTTCTGGCACTTAGACCAGTGCCAACGGAGACCAGTGAACCGTGTCGACCTGTGTTCCGCACCAGAAGAGGAATGAGAGCTGGAAGAAGGATAATTAGGGCAATACCGCGTATTATGAGAAGAAAGTACAACAACAACAAAGAGGCCGATGGTGACAAACGTCATCACAGAAGACCACAATTTCTCATCCCACTTGCTAATTGCAATTTTTCCGACAGCTACCAGCAACAAGACCAATATGTCTCTACTGTAGCTACAATTGTGACACTGCGGTTTGAACAGCCGAAACACACCAAGAATAGTGTTGTATGCTACGAAAACCTGCAGACAATTATACTAGTGAAAGATTGCTTTAAGATGGCTACACTCTTGACGCTTTCCTCTCTAAACTGCCGATCAGTGAAGAATAAAGGCTTGTCAATTGCTGACGTAGTGACGTCTCGCAACATCGATATACTGGCTTTAACAGAAACTTGGCTGGGTACTACCATCGATGCCGAGGTATTGTCTGAGTTGGTACCTCCTGGTTATGATATTCTGCACGTGGCAAGACCAGATAAACGCGGTGGCGGTGTGGCGATTCTCTTCAGAGGGGGATTAGTCTTGAATATAATCCAATCCACTAAGGACGGTATATTTACACAATTTGAACACATGGAACTGTCCAGTGAGCTCCGGTGGCCTAGCGGTTAAGCAGTCGGCACTTGGTGCCAACGGTCGCAGGTTCGAACCCCGTAAGAGGTCGAAACTTTTCCAGAGATTAATTTCTCGGCTCACTACATCGTGGGTGGCTGACCACGTTAAATGGCGCTGCCGTCTCCACTGAATTATTTAAAATAAAGGGGGACGTTAAAAAACCCTGAGGACGTAAAACACTCTGGCAGTGACCACCCTCAGGGTATTTCGGCTACATCTTTCCGTACTGCTCCCCTGTGAGTGGTGGGGGATGAGATTCCTCAACCACTCCAACATAGAGGCTGTGCTGATTAAGGGACAGCCTGGGGATTCTCCCCGAACAACAAAAAAAAAGGAATTGTCCATGAAAGCTGGAGAGACCCAAATGAAATTGTATATTATCTATCGTCCACCTCCTTCTGGACAGAATTGCTTCAGAGCTATGATGTTTTAGACGAGTGGTCAAATTATCTTGACCGCCTAACAACCATACCTCAGGAGGTCATTATTACTGGAGATTTAAATTTCCACTTTGATGATCCTACAGACATCATCGATTCACGGGGCAACTTGATGCTTATGGTCTTGTACAACATATTACTGGAGCGACTCGTATCCGTGGCCACACGCTAGATGTGACCATTACAAGAGAAAGCAGCTCCATCATCAAGGGAAGTCCGTCTATTGTCGACCCATGTTTGTATGATAGTAGAGGTAAAGACTCGGGTGACCATTTTGCCATTCAGGTTACACTGGATTGTGCGAAGCCGCAGCTTATTAAAAAAGCGATCACTTTCCGCAGGTATTGTGCTATTTCTGTGCCAGATTTCACCAAGGACATCAAATCATCTGCCACCTTATTGTGTACAAGTGGCGCTGTAGAAGGCCTTGTGGAAGCATATAATTTGAGTGTTAAGTTTTTGATCAATAAACATGCCCGTCTGCAGAGGAAAACTATAAACCTGAAGCCAAATTCTCCCTGGTATACTGAACAACTCCGAGAAGGAAAACACAATCGTCGGAAAGCTGAACGACTGTGATGGAAAACAAAGCTGGAGATCCATCATTAGATATACAAAGAAAGTCGGAAAGCTTCTCACGAGATCCAAGAGGAAACATTATTAAGACAAGAATTTGATGGGACATAAAGGAGAAATCATTCTGCCAAACTGTTCATCTGATGAGCACTTGGCCAACAAGTTTAGGGATTTCGTCATGTGGAAAATTACAGCCATTAGAGACGACATTGATAATCACAAATCTCCAATAAGCGACGCTGTCGTGATGAGCGCTGGTATCAAATTTTGAAAGACAGCCTCTGACAAAACCTGCGCCTTTCCTCATGACGAGGTAGGTGATATTATCATTAAGTCTCCCTCAAAATCTTGTGAACTAAACCCATTACCTACATACCTGTTGAAAGAAGTGCTGGAATACCTACTGCCTTTGATTACGACTATTCTAAATGGTCAGTGATAACCTTGGACCGGTAATTTCGGACTTGTAATCTCGACCCCCATGAATTATAGTGATCTCGGCCCCTAGAAATTTAGCTATTTCGGACTCGTAGCTTGCCTAATATATTGGTATATACTAGGGATATGTGGATAGTGACGACAATATATGCTAATAAAAGAAATATGTTTAATTACGTATTGTTCTGATTTATGTATTATGCATACATAAATTTGAGTTTTAAGATGTGTTTTAATAAAATTAATTGTGTTATTCATCGGCATCCTCGTCACCAAATTATTGTGTAGATATGTGTTCGTGTTTGCTTATATTCTTGAGCGCAAGCTCAGAGATACCATCTTTCGGTGAAATAATGCGTAAATCAAAATATTGTTTCATCAACAGAATAGGCTTAAAGCTAAATGCACTAGAAATGACTGCCAGTATTGTGAATACCTCTGTTCCACTTGTATCGCGCACGTGGAAATTGTGGCATGCTGTTTTACATCCAAACTGATGAATTGCACTTGTGCACGATTTGTATATATGTTGTCATATGTTTTATCGAATAAATTCGGCCTTTGCAACAATCCTGGCGGTTTAATGTTATATAAAAATCACCACTCCTTTTGATGTGCCCACCATTGCTCGCGAAGTTCAATACAAAATCGTGAGTGAAACATCAATCCGTGGAAGGGATAAACTCTTTGAGACGCTTGGCTATTCCTATACAGTCGAAAAAAGGCACAGCGTTACTACCACATGGCGATGCTCAGTCCGCAACAAAAGCATGCAGGGTCCTGCTGCAGTGCGTGAGCTTGCCAGTGAATTTGCACGAGGTCTACGGGAACACACCCATCCACCCCAGCCTGGCTCCGACATCGCCGCATCCATTGCATGTATTGCTAAAGAGAAAGCCCGGGAGAACCCATTCCAATCTCCAGGATCCATCGTTCAAGATCTCATCCGGGACTACCTGCCAGACGACGAACCGTGTCCAGCACTCAAAGTGACGGACTACATCGCTCGAAATGCTAACAACCCATCGTCAAAAACGACGTCCAAACGATCCAGTTGACTTAAATGTTGTCCTCAATGACGAGCATGTCCCAGACCATTTTCTTCGCGAGGATATGGCCTTAAACAATGCCCGACAGATCCCATTTGCCAGTGACGAACAACTGCAACTTTTGGCAAAAGCTAAAACGTCGTACATGGATGCCGCATTCAAACTGATCAGAAAGCCGTTTATACCGATGTTCAGCGTCCCTCCCTGCTTTTGTGAGGCATGAAGAATCCACAAAACAGGTTCCACTTGCGACCAGCATGATGTCCCGTCGTTCAAAACGAGACTAGTTCAGTTATATTATTAAATTTCAACAAGTTATTCGCATAAATAAATTAATGTATATAAACAATACCGTATGTGTTTGAATGTTCATTTGCAAAATAATCGATTCATTTATAGGGGGGGGGGGCGAAGTTACTGTAATTAATTATAAACAAATATCTGGTGGATTCCAAGGTTCCGCTTTCTTTCAAAAAGTCAAGTATTAGACCACTGCTGAAGAAGCTAAATCTGAATAAAGAGGAATTGAAAAATTACCGCCCGAGGTACGGAAAAAATGGCTCTGGAAAAAATAGTTTTTGCATATTTTACAGGATTTACAAAATACTAATTATTTGTGTTTTTCTGTGTATTTCAGTGAAAAAAGGCTACATGTACATATATATTATCAATTTTATTATTCCATCACACACTAAAAATCGAAATCAGACTATTAACTAATTTGCAGTGTTATTCATTCACATTTACTCATTCACTTTGTTGGCATTTGGTTTCCAGCGAATGTTGTGACCAGCACCTCGAAGAAACTCTTCAACGGTCTTGGTACCATCACTCCGATCTACACACAACTGATGCAGACGAGCTTGAAGCCCGACATACACACATTTGACATGTTTATGGGGAAGTTCACCGCGAGATGCATTGAGCAGAGTGGTGTTCACTTGTGCAGAATCCCCACACAAGTGTTCGATACGACAGTACCAGACCTCGCACAGATTGTTTGTGCGCTGTTGGCCATCAAGTGTTACTTGGTGCACATTTCACATGGCAGGTGCGAAAAGTGGAGGACTACGTCGAAGGACGACGACGTCTTGTCCATCGTCAGCCTGTCGACGGACTCTTCTGTATGTACCACTGCAGTATGTGGAATCAAAGTAAGACAGAAGAGGCTCAAGACCATCTGGTGTTTTCCTGCAGCAAGTCGAGGCCGCAAGGAATGTCATCTACAGGAAGCAATGCTAATGAGTCCATCATGCCACAAAACAGTTTGACAGCATCAGAGTCTTTGTACTGATTGACCAGACCCAGATCTTGCACCTTCCGCCAAGTAGACTGGGTGAGGTGATAGAAGCAACCTTGCACGGCTAGGTGGTCACCAAATACAGCTGTTAAAGCTCGCATCTAGCACCTTCAAAGTCTATCACCACAGTTAGAGGATCAGGTTCTTGCTGGAGCTCTGACCATTTGTCGACGATGACACGTAGCAGGTTCTTGTAGGTATCTTGTGACTAGCATTACAGCAGAGCGTAAATTACGGAGACAGTAGTGTTGCCAAGAGGGCAGCGTATTCTGTAGAGATGACAGAAACCATGAGGAGCAACAGCATTACTGCCGTCCATGTACCATGTGTTAGCTGTTGACAGGTATTTCAAGGCATCACTGGCACCGAAAACGATGATCCGAGAGTCAGTGTCAGGCCCATTGTGGAAGATGAGAAACTGTTACGGGTTGAGCCCTGAAGTTTGAGCCCATTCACCATCGATAATTAAATCTTGAAGGCAATCTTGTTCTGCAGGAATGCGGTCAAGTCTCTGTTTACGGAGTCCAATTAACAGACTCTTCTCTGCCGATGTGGACCCTAGCAGAAACGTCTACTTCACTGCTGACTTGAGACACAATCTGGCTGGGTTTGTCGAAATTCTGCTTTGCTTGCTGTTTCACCCGGAATCGGCACTTGGTGGCTACCACTTTACTTTCACATGGATCATATGATTGTGACTAGTCACTAACTTGGGGTTATCAAGATCAAGAGTCGTAGTCAGAATTGCTTTGCAGTCAGTAGTACGCTGGATACATCTCCATCTAATGTTGCGAGGCTTGGTTATCTGCTTGGTATAGATTAAACTACCTAGAAGTATCTTTTGACCACCTTTGTTGCTAGTAATAACCTCCATCTATGACTGTCACAGGAATCACTAAATTCATTCTATCAGTTTGCGTTATTTATAATAAAATGTTTACTTGTGTTTGAACTACTTGCTTTACAAAGAGCATTTTAAATTATGGTGTTATGTAAAGATGGAATCCAATTATCTACTGATCTATACTACAAAGGGAAGCCACATCTTCAGAGGTGTTCATAGAATTACCAAATTACATGTAACTGTAAACGAGCAGTCGTGGAAGCCAGCTTTTTAAAGGTCTACAGGTAATTATCAATTTCTTGTAATCACTCCAGCACTAATTAGAGAAGCTACAATATTTAGAGAAACTACGATAATTAGGGGAGCTACATTTTTAGAAGTGCATGGATATATAAAAGCCAAATTACAGTTTGCTTTACCTCAAACAATACTAAAATAAACATTTAAAGAAAATCAAATAAGAAGCAGGTATAAGACCTGTTACTAAAAATCATAAGAAAAATACCAAAATGTGCCATTATTTCCAATATTTGCCATTTTTTCCGGAGCCATTTTCCCGTACACCAGTTGTTGATCCATGTTCAGTGATTATATACAGATAAAAGTGGGGCACCTTCCATCAGTGAATCTAGTCATTACGCCTACCAATCTATATGATTGCAAAGTACTTACGTTGACACAATGGTAGTACAAGCCACGAGTGTATTGAGGAGGCTAATCGTAAGTGAAACAATTAGAACATAATAGAATTTGGAAAAATACCATTTCTATAAAAGTCTGGATATTTCTACTTCATGAAATATGTGTTCTTCCTATTACAGGTGACGATATGTAAATGCTTCCAGACATCCTATTTTTATATAATTTGGTATAAGCCGAAGATAATTGTGTAGGTAATTTATAAAAATAGTTAATGAGAAATTATCTGAATTTTCTTTTCTTAAAAATTTCTATGAGATGGAATACTACATCTTCATAATAGGAAGATATGGCACGGTGTTTGAAGGACGTAGATGGCAGAACTTCAATGGTCATTATTTAACTTATGGTAAACCTCGAGTTAACTTCATTTTTAGATGGAACTTTAATAAGTGTCTACACCTGTAAAGTATCACATAGAGATGTATTATGTCATCCGAGTATTAAAGCACTCTATTGTGTATACATTTATTCCTACGTGCCGCCTTCATAGGAGAAGGCGTATTGAAGAAGAAAATCACCTTGTCGTTCCTGTGTTGGACAGCGTGTGGTATATCTAGAGGAATGCTATCTACAGATATCGTGAGCTTCCGGTGGCCTAGTGGTTAAGCACTCGGCACTTGGTGCCAACGGTCGCAGGTTCGAACCCCGCAAGAGGTCGAAACTTTTCCAGGGATTAATTTCTCGGCTCACTACATCGTGGGTGGCTGACCACGTTAAATGGCGCTGCCGTCTCCACTGAATTATTTAAAATAAAGGGGACGTTAAAAACCCCTGAGGACGTAAAACACTCTGGCAGTGACCACCCTCAGGGCATTTCGGCTCCATCTTTCCGTACTGCTCCCTTGTGAGTGGAGGGAGAATGTTTCTCAACCACTCCAACATAGAGGCTGTGCTGATTAAGCGACAGTCTGGGGATTCTCTCAGAAAAACAAAACAAACTAATATTATCGACATGAATCTAATATCAAGATCGTAACAATTTGTTTTTAAAGATCTGTTGGTCATATTAAGTACATTTTTGTTTTAAATTAATTTAAGTTAGTTTAACCTCGTATATTATCTATAGTGCTTCAGCTGTTTATTCTCATCAATGGTACTTATATTGTTAGTATCATAATGATTGTCACTGTCATCACAATCAATAGACAATGTTACATCAAGATCGGAATATACCAATAGAAGAAAAATTTTCGTTATTGAAAACCTTTTGAAAATAATTTTGATAGACCCAACATTAAACATTGAACGAAAATGAACATCGGTTGATTGAAAATTTGTATATTAATTATCACTCCACATATAATGATTGTAAACCTATTACTAAAAACAAACAAATTAGATACGCACATACTAACACAACATATATATATATATATATATATATATATATATATATATATGTTATTACAGTTAATCTGTATAATCAGGTAATATGTATATTACCTTAAATTTTCAGGTAATCTGTATTACATCTCAGTTAGCAATAGACACATTACCTGAAAATGTCAGGTAAAATATATGTTATCTGATTATACAGATTAATTGTAACATATTTTGTAACTGTAACATCATTTTTGAAGTACATTTATCTATTAGGGGTATAATTTATCTTGATTGAATGCCTTTTAGACAATAAAATTACATTAACGAGGTACGGAAAAAAGTAAAAAAAGGATATATTTTGATTTTGCTTTGTTACTATTACATGTACGCTGTCTATGGTGTTTATTTACGATGATACTGAAGATGAACTATTATTCTCATTTTCCATCCGTCTTCTTTCGTTTGATCCATTGCTTTGACATTTGGTAAATGACCAGACCAAGATAGAAGTACACCTGTAAGACCCCTAAAATTGCCCTTGAAGATATCGTTCGATACGTAACTCAAAAACTGATTGTTGATGATAATGATGATGATGATGATTGATGTTTTAGGGGTGATTGTATTTTTGTGCGGGTCGAAAAATATGACTAAAGGGAATAGTCATTAAATGGCCTTTTATTAACGAATTAATTAATTCAATCGTTTACTGATCCAGGGTTCATTTATCCAAGTATCCTTAGCGTCCTGCTACAGCCTTCCTCTTTATTTAAGCTGTTTTATTAAGTTAGCCCGTTTCAGATATTCCAGCCCATATATAGAGGATTAATCTGTTTAAATCGTAACTTGCCACTGAGAGTCTCCAACCAAATCGATCAGATAAGCTGTAAATGAAAGCTTGACCTAGAGTTAACCCTTGACGGCCACCTCTGTATGATTTTTTTCGCGTCACGGTTAATTCCTAATTGTGCCACTTTTAAGCAAATTAAGATAAGATAGATACTTAATACCCGACTTTTTGTGGCGATAGTCTCAATAAACATTACTTATCATAACGGATACATTTAAATTATGACAATAAAGTATTCTTTTGTGTTTATGTTTTATGGTCACTGTTATGTATATCACTACTATATGTAATAATAAACTGGCCGATAAATCTCCAAGGATGTAGTGAAAGATAATTCATTCTTCCGAGATAGCTTAGATGGAGATTGAACATTTCTAAGAAGTTGCTGAAAACGGACTTGTTCTCGAGCCATTTTGGCGTTTATTTTTTTTATTTTCTTAGTCTATTTTATATATCCAAATTTAGCTTTGTACATATATAGTTATGAAATAATCGTATTATATTTGTTATATTTTTTAATGTTATATTACTGGTTAGTGATGGAAATAGGACGACGTGTGATGAAAACCAAAAGGATAAATAACTGTGATACACCTAATAACAATGACGTAATAGCAGGAAATATAACGCGAAAAAGCATTATCTGTGAATATTATTCGAAATAGGATTTAAAACATTGAAATTAATTTATCTGAGAAACGAGCACAATTTTTAATGTAGAGAAAAGTACATTATGATAAGTAATTTAAAATTTATCAGACAGGTCAAGAAAAACAAATAATATTGACTTACTGAATAGATCATAATATATATATATATATATATATATATATATATATATATATATATATATATATATATTCTAGAGCATTGTATATTTAGCTTATTACACATATATAGTTCTTTAGGTGATAAGGAACTACACTTTTTATAATTTTAGACAGAAGTTTCAGATATAAAGAACAGATGTCAGATTGTTTAGAACAGTATGTTTTAATCAGTATTTTTACGAGGACAGATATCGTCAAGTTTAGGAAACACTTGGAGGAGATCATTATTTTAAAATGTTCTATGTAAATATCTGACGCTCTTTCACACCTATTGAACCAATAATGTCAGCTGCACAAAAATCATCTGATGATGAATTGAAATGACCCTTTAGTAGGTATTTCTAGAACGTTACGTAATGTCATATATGACAATAACCAGAATATTAATATTAGAAAATTGTCAATATATGTTATATATCTTATATGATATACCTATACGATATCTGTCAGTTGGCATATTACTAAACATAACTGGTGTTAGTTAAATTGGACATAAAACGACAAATGGGATAACTAGGATCAATAAACAAGAACTTATATTCTCCAAATTATTTATTTATTATGGACAAAACGTAAATAAACACGAGTTAGATTAATAATCCATAAATGGTTATTTATAAAAAGTGTATTTTAAAACTATTAACAACGCAACTTAAAACTAACGCGGTGTTTGTTATAGCTTGTAACTGCTATTAAACATACATGGGGCATCTAATTATAATAATAATACAATTCGACTAATTTAGAAATGTATTGTTTCGTTGACGTACGTTGACTACAATCAATACAGATTATTAACCAAATTATAGTTAAGGCTGATCCCGAATTCCAGCTCCTGAAGAGTCCCTGTATTTTGTTATTCACGGTCGTAGGTGCTAGTGTAGTATATTGCGGTTATAATACTTTGATGGGGTTAGTTTGCAGATTGTTACAATTTAATACATATGTATTACATTATAAAAAAAATATATATATATATATATATATATATATATATATATATATATATATATATTGATTATAAGATAATCTGGTATAGTTATATATTATAAGAGTCTATTTGATCTTTCTCCAAGTAATAGTAAATACATCTTTAATGACGTTACGCATTGAATTTACAAAGGGAATAGACGGTTTTTGAAATATTTGTAAAGAAAACTGTGAAACGAAACAAGCCCATATCCCTGTGATAATTCTTATATCTTGTAATACCTCTGTACTATGTTAGTACTATGTAAAGAATAACCCTTAAGATCTGTAACCCTAAAGTTGATATTATTTACCAATTATAAGTATTGTATATGTATTATGTTAGTCGCTGTATATCTAGATCCTTGCACCGATATTTATATTATGTCCGTATTGTATACCCAAATGATCTTCATCATAAGCTTATTCTATTTAGAATAACATGGTTATATATATATATATATATATATATATATATATATATATATATATATATATATGTACATTTTTAAGTATTACATCCCTCTATACGAATAATACCAGTTCTCTTAATTTTAATATTCTCCCTTCAAACAATAAGACATCTTGATCTAGATACCGAGGTCTGTGAAACTGCAGCATAAATCGTTTCCTAACTATGCGAAACTAGATCTAGTATATTTTCAGCCAATGCAGTATACATGTATTGATGTAGATCTATATGATATATTTCTGCCACAATCACATCTTATAAGTGACGGTTATTTCTTTGCAATTCTAAAATAGACAGCAGATTAGATGAATGGCGCAATAAGTGAAAAGGAAGTCGTTAATTCTAATAAATCTATTACATTTCCAGTCTTGGGAATTCTCTTTTCCTTTTCCTAAAACTCGAATGTCCATTATCGCTTATTAGACGCAAGTTATTATTGGTTTGACAACTAGACAGGAAAATAGACAGATTTGGAAAATATGTTCAAACTGATATAATCCAGAGATATAATTAAATATTTTAACGAGTACGAGATCGATTTCAAAATGCGATCTCGGCTAAGCGCGTGCAGGGAAGAAATCAATTAAAGGAACGACAAATAGCAAATATTAGCCATTTCTTGTACAGAGATTTGTTCCGCAGTTCACATTATGCACGATCACAATGCCCCATTTCCTCATGTCAATAAGCTCTCTGCTCATGTGGCGCTATTTGGCTTGGTATAAATACTGCTAAGGTACATGTGGCTGTGGCAGTGAGCTCCGGTGGCCTAGCGGTTAAGCACTCGGCACTTGGTGCCAACGGTCGCAGGTTTGAACCCCGTAAGAGGTCGAAACTTTTCCAGGGATTAATTTCTCGGCTCACTACATCGTGGGTGGCTGACCACGTTAAATGGCGCTGCCGTCTCCACTGAATTATTTAAAAACAAAGGGGGACGTTAAAAAAAACCCTGAGGACGTAAAACACTCTGGCAGTGACCACCCTCAGGTATTTCGGCTCCATCTTTCCGTACTGCTCCCCTGTGAGTGGTGGGGGAGGAGATTTCTCAACCACTCGAACATAGAGGCTGTGCTGATTAAGCGACAGCTGGGGATTCTCCCCGAATAACAAAACCTAGGTAAACAATGTAGCGTCCGGCCTGCATTAGAAATTAATTTCTATATATATAGGGTTGGTCTTCTTTGTGTGTAATACGTTAAAAAAGGATTATCGTCTATCATTTATAGGTAGATGTTGGAGTTATTTAGTTTCGATCCTTATAATCACGTAAAGGTGGTTAAGGACAAAACGTCGGGAATCAGAGCCTTAGAGATGAAAGTAAACAACTTTAGTTGTATTGTTTTGCTTTCGCCTGATGGTTTCTTATTGGAAGTAAGTTGTTTCTCGGTCTTTGTTTTGTAAATCAGTTGGTCTGTAAGTTCGTATCTTCTTAAAGCTAATAAACCTTTTAAAATGTGCTGTTTCAACACAGATTTATCGGTACACGTAAGTGTAGGTTGAGAGTGAGTTTGTGAGTGGGTGGGTGAGTGAGCGAGTGCTACAAGATTTAAATTATAATTTGTAGCTGGAGGATTGGAGCTCAGGGTGCTTTCATCTACGCCATAGCGTTGAAGTTAGCGTATTAAAACAATCCACAACTGCAAGAACAGTAGGTTGAAACAAGAACAGCAACAACGACAGAACAACCAACTCAGAGAAAACTTTCTTATAAAGGATTAGATTTTTTGGCTAAATGACACCATAACTCTAGCGATATACCGTTTTCTAGAACTGGCAATGTGGCTATAAGAATAATAAATAAGCATTTTTAAATACTTCAACCAGTTAATTAGAACACAATCAATATAGTATCATCACTGCTTATACTAAACATAAAGGCCTCTCGCGCTATTTAGTGTCAAGTAGGTTGAACTAAATGCTCTGAAATCAATGTAATGTCTCCCGAAGCCATGAAAATGTTTGTAACAAACACAACTTCCGTAAAACGTCAATCGCCCCAAAACACAAAAATCTTACTATGTTTGTAAAGCAATGATATATCTTAATGGGACGCTACACCTAATTCCTTATGAAGAACATCTTATGTTTATTTTCTTACTAATATCAACGCAATTTCCATGACTAAGCCGAGCATTTTCTTACCTGTATAACCACATTACATCTATTTCAATTGTCAGTATGGGTTCTAAACACCGGATTAGGTAATTTCACAAATTTTACAAAGACATTAAATATCACACCTCCTTTGTTTAAAAATCTGAAATTATGTATATAATAATAATAATAATTACAAAACTTCTATAGCGCCAATATCCTAGCTCAGTGGCGCCACCTAGTACAGGGGTTGGACAAACTCATAGTCTGGGTACGATGCAAAGTTCATCAACAATGATTTTTAATTTGATTTATTTTGTACACTACTGTAAATACATATAATAACACTAAAATACGTAGATACATTAAAGTACCGGGATAGCATAAGAAAGTGAAAACACTTATTTCCATTGTGGTCTTGAGGAGAAAAATCACAGATATATTATTGTATATGGCAGATGCTGGAATAGACAAAATTCAAATGAATTGATTCCTGTAATAATTAGATAGATGGATGTTACAAACAAAGATATATATGGGTTGAGTCGTGTTGTGTCTACTAGTATTGATCCAAATTTATTCTGTTTTACGCTTATATTATTCAATTACACTGTGTATAAATATTATACCTTACTGTTTAGGCTTTACTTTGATTAATCCATGCGGTAGATCAATTCTTGGCTATAGTGTACAGCACAAAACAAGAAAAAGGGAAAAGACACGAAGAAGACAATAGTTTTTTTCTTCTTCTTCTCGTAGTAGACTTTTCGCCACGGAATGGAAGTGTTACGTTCAGAGGGCCATCGTAGATTAGAGTAATACTACAACAAGACACCGTGACATCTAAACACAAGTCATACCAGTGAGCGTTGTTGGATGAAATACTCACAGGGTGAGCATCCTATCATAGTCAGTGTAAGAAGGTTCTACTACCGACTCTCGTCGGACAAAGTCACTAGCCGGCCTCGTCCGTCCATCAAATAATAGGGGCGTCTCCGTGGTCTAGCGATAGCGTGTTGGACCACAGATCACTACCACCCGTGTTCGAATATCGGCGTGAAAATATCTGAAGGGTGTTTCGTCTTTGACTTCGCTTCATTACATCTGGAGGTCGCTCGGCCCATTTAAGCCCATTTAAGTTTTCGCTGATCAGGTCGATGGGCAAATCTCAGACGAAAGGTTTAAGATCATTCCTGACGAGTTTTCTAGATATCGCCAGATGAAAGATATGATTCGCTCTCGAGGTCGGAAGAAAACGTGCCCGAGATGAAGAGACAACGACCTCCCAAATCCGGCCTAGCGCAGATAAAAACCGGGCCATAAAGCACATTTTCGAGATCTCACCGTGCGATTGCTCTGAAGCCAGGCGTATTTTTATATGCAGTATATTGTGAGCCACTTAAAAAATGTCCCAGTCGTGTTGCAACAATAAGATTATTGTGAAACTGCCACAAATATGTCGCCCTGTCCAAAAATATGCCATTCTGTTCGCATCAAAAGTTTCGCCAACAAGTCTCGGAAGTTGGAGGTCGGCCAAATCGTTGTGCAGGTCAGAGAGCTCGGTGTGTGGTCTCGCTTTGTGCGCTGCTCACACGGGGGCCAACTAGCTCTGCTTAGACTGGAGCAAATCGACTCCACCTGTTGGACGTAGAGTGTCCGAGGCCCCGATTGACGCATTTTAGCCCGGCCGCTGTTGGGATGGTTGTCTGCAGAAAGGAGACCCAAAACCAGAAGTCAATGTGGTACAGAACCACTATCATATATTCTAATCCTATACTCTACCCAGAGTGTGGTATTTAAAGCCCGATAATAAAGGTGACCCAGAAACGTAGTGTGTATATACTACTACATTTTACTGGCGAGGCAGCTATAAATGTAACGAATAAAACAACATTATGATCATTTGTATACAAGTATAGGAATTCATTAAGCATTCAATCTGTCGTTCTGTTAGATTTTCGATGGCCGTTTGTTATTATTTTCATGGGTACACATCATACTTGATCTAGAATATTGTAAGGAAAGTCAGAGGCATCCCTGTAAAATGGATTCCCGAATATTAACTTGACGCTTAAACAATTATTATTATTAATTTGTAATTTAAACATATCAAAAATTAAATCTTATTAAAATATTATTAAAATTCATAAAATGAATTAACAGTTTCACAAACAGTTTAGATTCTACATAGAATATATTTATTATGTAATTTAAACCCATATATGTGAGTGAGTGTGTGTGTGTATGTGTGTGTGTGTGTGACTGTCTTAAATTCTACAGTGTTTTATGACTCACGCTTGTATACATGTATTGTCGACCTCAAATCTGATGGGGAAAAGGTGAGTCGAAGTAGACAAATACTAGAATTTCCTTTAACTAAAAGAAATCGTAAGCGCGTTTCTGTACATCTGTTTGTTCAATTGCTCCCCAAGTGTTTGTTCAGATACTCTATTTTTGTGGATAAGATTGCAACAATAAATTTTGTCTAATGAGAAATAGAAATATCATTTCCGGACACAAGCTAAACAAACAAGAACTTCATTGTCAGCAAAATAATTAACATATTTTAACATCATGCGTTAGTTGTCTATCAGATGATAACATCTTTAATGTCTCTGACAACAATGATAACCAAATGTTTGGTACGTAAACACGAGTCATTAGTCCGGCGGCTGATTCTGAGTACAAGGGTCTCACTTTATTTGATGAAATACAGATGATGACTATAAAGTAAATATAAAGTTTTTAAATAACAATTTAATTAACAATTATATGATAACGGGGCCATCTCAAACTATCGAACGGCTAAAAATAGCCCGTTGAAGCTAATTTATTAAAAGGCAACGATAATTGATAAACGAGTAACAGAAGGAGTCTGTAGAGCTAGAAATTATTTTAATCGTGCATCATCAATCATTTTATGATATTTACCACACACACGCATCTTGAGAGAAGTGCGTAGTAGGAATTAACAAGGACAACTTTGTTATCAGATTTGTCCTGTTTTTGTCAGCTAAAACGCTGTATTTATCGAGGATAGTCGTCTATGTCTTTGTTAGAAGAAGTGATTGTTCTCTGGAAAACATAGCATTAGTTTATCTTTGGCTCAACCAGACGTACATTTTTGTCAGTAAAACGAATAGATTTCTTTAGCCACGAAACCTGGTTCAACTAAATATTCCAAGAAAAGCTTATCATCATTATTTATGTTGCCTGGAATTCAGAGAAAACTAATTTTTAATCGACTATACAGGTAAACAATCTGTTATAATCTTACCTCACTCGTTTTATTACATTTTTCTGAAATATCAACGAATTCTTAGCAAACAGCACCCTATATTAACAGCATTGTAGCCGACCACGAAGCAGTGAAGTCTCCCTGAAATCAGAAGACGAGCGAAGAAATTGATACGAGTATTTCCATTAAAGGTAAGTAAATAACATTATTAACTTTAATAGAAAAGCGAACGTATTCAGGTTGGAATTGTATTTGTAGAGAAACGTCGTGTTATAATCCGGTATTACAAAAAGCTAGCATATATTTTGGATCATTATCTTAGTTTATACAATATGAACATTGGCTTAGGGCATTAATGATCCAGTAAACACCCTATCTACAACTACTAGCTATAAACGGCGAAATTAGCCACGACATTCCTTATGGACATCGTAATGTGATATAGTTATATTAGCGATAGTCATCAGATTAAAAAACCCTAACAACATAATTAAATGACTAAATACTTCTTGTATTGAGTTTATACAAAGAAAGAAGAAAAACATTATTCAATGATTGAATGACTCTAAGATCCCAGAATACACAACTATTGGTAGTACCTAAGATGCGGACGACAGCCTATGGCAACATATGTTTTAGTTATGCAGCACCCAGTCTCTGGAATGCAATGTCTGCCGATATTAGAGAATCTAAGACAACAGAGACTTTCAAGAAACGTCTAAAACACATTATTTTCTAGTTCACTAGAGCCATTGAACAAATCTAGTCATTCTTAATAATGTGTATATACAACATGTTTACAATCTATTTTTAAATTAATCACCAGTATATTGTAATATTTTATTTTACATTTAATATATATTATTCTTATATTGTAAAGCACTTTTGAACATGATATACTTTATGAAAAGAATGCTATATAAATATGGTATATAATAATAATAATAATAATAATAATAATGTGCTAACCGAGATTGTAGAGTGTCGTCTCGCCTACCGAGTACAACATGTGATCTAAACATTTCAGTATAACAGACATAGCCCGGTCTGGACATTATCCCAGGTTCTATATTTCAACGAACTAATATCGGTCTCTGTGTTACTATCTTCATAAATATTTATTTATCTCCATTAATACAGATGGCTGTCATTATGACGTCATTGAAGGTTGTCTTATTCTGTAGTGTGGCGGTTGTCATATTTTGCTCTCAGGAAACAAATGCTTGGGGTGAGTTGACTATTTATGTATTTACTATTTGTTTAATGTACCATGGGTATATATATATATATATATATATATATATATATATATATATATATATATGGGGCGCCTCCGTGGTCTAGCGGTAGCGTGTTGGACCACAGATCACTACCACCCGTGTTCGAATCCCGGCGTGGGCATCAAACATCATCATCTTATATATATATATATATATATATATATATATATATTTATATTTATTTATATAGGAAGATTTCGAATACGTGTACCTCGGATTAGTATTCCCAGAATATCTTTACCACGGATTACGCTACCCAGGATACGTTTACCACGGATTAGATTACCCAGGATACGTTTACCACGGATTAGATTACCCAGGATACGTTTATCACTGATACCTTTTTATGGAATAAATACGCTATTGTTTCCTGTAATAAAATTACCTCCAATAAAGCTGCCTGGAAGTGATCCGGTATGTCTGGACGTCAACTTCAGACATTTGCTGCCCATTGGGAAAATAAGTTGTGTAAGTTAAAGTTCCCCTTTATGCTTTATCAAATACAATTGATAATGAATTATAAATGTTCTTTTAAAACTACGTTAACAATACTGAGATTGTCATATGATTAATATACTGCTCCCGTGATATTTGTTTTGGTATTATACATCATAATTATATGTGCATATGCAACGGTTTGTTGTAATAATAGTATGCTTTTCGTATATTTGTACATAAAGGATGATTCTATACCAACACCTCCAAGCGCACCTGTTGTTGATCCGTGTTCACTGATCGTATCCAGATCGGAATGGGGGGCGCCATCCATCAGTGAAAGCGAGCATTTGGTTCTACCGATGGCTATGATTGCCATGTACTTAGGTGGCCACAATTGCAGCACAAGACATGAATGTACTGAGGAGGCTAAGAGTAAGTGAAACAATGGAACAACATGATAAAATAGGAGAAAATAACATGTCTCTAAAGGTCTAAATATTTCTACATCAGTAAATGTGTCTTTTCTATCACATGTGATAATATATAATTGCTGCCAAACATCCTATTTGGGCGTATCTGAGTTAGACATAATTCGATACAAGCTAAATGCAATGCTATTGGCCTTTGGGGAAATTATTAATCGATAACTGATCTGACGTTTCCCCCCTTAAAGAGCTCTATAAGGAGGAGAAAAACTACAACTTTATGATAGGAGGAGATGGCACAATATTTCAAGGACGTGGATGGCACACCTTCAGCGATCATTATTCCAGTTATGGTCGCATTGAATACGGTAAGCCTGAGGTCGAATTCTACCCGTTTATCGGAAATTAACGAGTGTCTACGCCTGAAATGCTTAATGTTGAAATTTGTCCTGAGGTATGTTTAGTAAAGTTTTTCATTATATATGTTTTATTGATAGGAGTCGCCTTCCTGGGAGAAAGCATATCCCAGAAAATGTATTTGGCGTTTATGTACTGGATCAGGTGTGGAAGTATTGGTGGGATGCTACCAAAAACTATCACCGAGGAGAATATTATTGCAAGAGTATAATCCTTTAAAAGACGACGCTTTGATCATATTGGCGCATTTCCGTTTTGAATAAATTTCGTTTCAGGATTACTTTAAACCACAATTTATCAACAACGCTTCAACCGTTTATTTCCGGCAATAGAGGAAATGTTCCAGTGCTTAAAAATCTTCACAAAATAATTTCGACTAATCCAACATTGAATACTAAATCGAATTTTGTGAATTTATATTATCTCTCCTCATATAATGATTATTAACCTTTTACTAACAATAACAAATAAAGATACGCATATACTAACATAACCTAAATATATATATATGTGTGTGTATAGTAAACTTACTCTATTTGCTTACGAGGCAATAGCTCCGTTTTTAATACATGTGTGTAACAGTGTATAATCTATGTGTATTGAATGCCTATCGGGAAATACAAAAACGTTACAAAAGATATGTTTTTATTATGCTTCGTTAATATTACATGTATACTGTTTTTAGTGCCATTCTACTGTTATATTGAAGCTGAATCGTTATTATATTAACTGTTATTAGAATTTCTGGACAATCAAATAAATTCTAATTATTTTTCTCTCTGACTTTGTTTCATCTTTTCTTTTCACATTTGGTAAATATAATAATAATAATAATAATAATAATAATAATAATAATAATAATAATAATAATAATAATGCATATTTAATAAAGCGCCCTTACTAGCAGGAGCCATTCAAAGGCGCTGTACAAATAATATGTAATATAATAGTACCCCAAATAATATGTCTGTAAAAACCCTGTAAGTGATTTAAAAGATAACAATTATTTATCTGTGAAAGCGACCTTAAATATGTGTGTTTTTAGAAGAGATTTAAAATTTTCAAGAGATGACGCATTTCCAATATTTGCCAGTAACCTATTCCACAAAGTGGGGGCTGCAACACTAAACACACAATCACCATATGACTTGAGCCGAGACACTGGCACTGCAATAGTATCTGACTGGATGACCTGAGTTTTCGGGATGACTTTCTAATGGAAATCAGTTCACACAGGTACTCTGGCGCCATATCATTAATAAATGTATAAGTTATTAACAAAATCTTGAAATGGATACGCCGTCAATGTAGTTTTTGAAAAATTGGGATGATATGATCATATTTTCTAGTATTTGTCACTACCGGTATGCGAGCTGCATTATTCTGAATTCGCTGAAGGCTATTAATGTTATAATCAGATATGCCATATAACAGGGAGTTACAATAGTCTATACGAGATGTAACAAAGACATGGACTGCAGTTACAAGTGATTCTTGTGTCAAGAATGCTTTTAAACAGTGGATGTTCGTAAGATGGTAGTAGGCAGCTCGGCATACTGATGTGACATGTTCATGCATGTTAATACATTGGTAAAAATAACCCCTAGATTTTTTACTGACCCATTAGGGGTAATCGAAGATGCACCCATCTGTAATGCTGCTATCTTTAGGGATTTAACACAATGTGGTGATGCCAAATATATAATATTTGGTTTTAGAAGATTTTGAGTCATTCATAGCCGAATATCAGCAATACAATGTTCTAAATACTTCAAGGAAGAGGAGAAATTTAACTCATTGTCAGGATCCAGTGATATATACAGCTGTGTGTCATCAGCATACAAGTGATATTTAACGCCATATCGCTGCGCAATGATTCCAAGAGGACGGGTATACATTGTGAAATTCATCAAATTGTCATCATCACGGGAGATGACAAGATCTAAGATGTGATCATGTCTGTGGATTATTTCTTGGACATGCTGCCTGAGATTGGCAGATCTAACAATGTCAGCCAGTTGTTTGGTATCTGCATACCTCTGGCAATCCCAATGTATATTGAAATCACCTAAGATCAACAGATGGCCACTGTTGGTAACAAGAGAATCAACACATAATGAGGACACGATCGAAGTACACTCATACGACATTTCTTGTAGCCTTTGGGTTCTAAATAATTGATTAACACGGAATTAAAAATAACGATTGATGAGCATTGTTAAAAATTCCTAATTTTGCCATCTTTAAGCAAATTAATATGGCTGTTGTTACGTATCCGAGCATCGGAATCGTGTTCGTTGATGAAAAAGGTCTGAGCATTCAGCGTCTGAACCATGCATCATCAATATTATTATAAATCTGAGCAATTTCACGATCGTTTTTAATTTTTTCATCTGCTCGCATCAGTGTTAGAGACGGGAGCTTGGTTGTAATTACTGCTTACTAGCGTTTAATAAATATATTAGATTAAGTATATTAATAGACATTATAATCAGATTAAAAAGAAAATCCGACATTTATAAGAAATGTAATATTTTATGGTTCGTGCAGCCAAGGAAATATTATTTTCTACGGGTATACTATTTATTCATTTAAAATATTCTAAGTGGGGTTTCTAAGACAGTATTATTTCCGTGAGATTTTCAGATTTTGTCAAATTCAGACATTTCCAGGACCGGGAAAATTAATTTGTTATATTCCAGGTTTTCTAGGACACCGGGGAACCCCGATTATTTGCAAAGTTCTATCGATCGTCTATTTCTTCGATTTTCGTTTGTAACTCTTCAAAACTATCAAAAGCATCTTCTACTTTCAACCCAAATATAACAACTACATGCTCGGCCGCCATATTTGAGCGGAAGTAATAGCGAACGAGGACTAATTGGCGCATGCGCATTGAGTGCTCGGACCTATAACGCTGAGGTACAGGGTTCCGATGCTCGGATACGTAACCACTTCGAATTAATGTAGGATAGATGTTTGATGGCTGACGCTTGATGGCAATATTCGGAATAATAATTAGTCATCCTAACGGAGGCACTTATACCATGTCACTAAACCAAATATATTGATGTTGATAGTTTAGAATCACTGTTATGCACGTGGTACAATAAATGGCCTAAAAATCTTCAAAGATATTCATTGTCATTGGGCGTCTACTAAGTGTGTTGTTCGTTTCGGTAAATCAATATGAGAATGTGGGAAAAACGCAGTTCTGTTACTAACTCGTGTTGTACACGGTATTTTAGTGTTACAATCGATAATTCAGTGCAAAAATAGGTGATTCTGCATCAATCGTTGTATTAATCAGTATAATCATTCTATAGTCGTTACGATGATCGTAAATGTCATAACGTTAACGACATATGTTTGGTCATAATGCTTTCATTGACTTAATTAGAGATTTAACAGCCATTTCAATGCACATTTGGGCTAAATCAAAACTAGCCACAATGCAAACAATGGAACATCAACATATGACATTTACATTAACCGGCTACATAAATAACCGGGCTTTAAAGCATATCATATATCACTATATTATCTTACATTAATACAAACATTATGTTTGTGCAGATGATCGATGCAAATGTGAATATGGTCAGTCTGCTTATTAAATATGTTAGTGACATAATGCATAATTTGTGACATTATGACTGCGGAATTTTGCATGTTTCTAGTAAGAAATCGAGTGACTCCCAATAATTCTAACAATATGTATATACACTGAACCAATCACCAAGTCTCATACGATGGGACTTTCTTCACAAGAATGTCTACTTTTGGCAGTATATATACACAGTATTCACTTGAAAAATACCGACTTTGCAGTGCTTCAGAAGATATCTAACCATTATATGATTTCCATTTTTCCTTCACCCCACTTCGGCAGTTTGTACCTCGCATAATGTCTTCGCACTTGTTTCCGACAAATCCTGGATCCGTCCCTGTATATCCTTCTCTTTGAAAAACTAATCTCGCCCCACATTATCCATTTTATATCGTGTTAAGTGATATATGACTCCAGCTTTGGCTATATATGTAGAGGATGAATAAATGTATGGATGAAATCAAAATATATTTGTTTATTTCAGTTGGTAATAAACTATCATTTGTAATAAAAAAAGTTCACGATCTGTTTTAAGCGATTTCACAGTTCATAAATAATTTATAATTGAAATCAGATGTGTGGCTACGTTCAAACAACTAGTCTGTCTTCTCCATTATTTATATATATAATATATATATATATATATATATATATATATATATATATATATAACTGGTAATTGGTATAGTTTTCATCGCTATGTTTATTAAATGTAATACATTTCAGGCAGTAAATAATAATCTAACCTTTAGATTTATCGTAGAAATGAAATATAAATCTTATCTTCCAAATATTGAAAAGAAAGGAAAACCCACAAAATAGAGAACCAAAAAATCTTTTATGCTTATTTTTTAGTGATAGGAAATAAATAAGGCACTAGAAGTACCGTAAAATATGTTCATGACAAAGTGTTACTAGATGTAATAAGATTGAAAATAAATCTGGATACAGTAGAACCGGAAACCAAAATGCATTCAGAGCTTCGTGAAATTTGGAAGTAGAACAATCACATAGGTCTCCTATCAAAAACTGTATTTACCTTAAAACTAAAATTTGAAACGCGAGCAAATTAAACAAATAGTTTATTCACAAGGTCATCGGTAGTAATATGACGATGCAGTTGCTTCAGACTGTTCATCATTAGATCTAAATAGTAATTTGTACAGGTGAGGATCAGCATTGTGAAGGTTCAGTTCTAACTAATACTCTAAATATTAAAAAAGGCTAAGTAAATACATTAAAATCGTAAATGTGCTTCCAATGTTATCGTGAATGTTTATCATATATGACTCAATAGAGACATTGTATATAGGAAACAACGGAACTAAAAATCAACACCACAAATATGACTAATATATATTATATCACCAGTCAAGCAGAACCAATTATATTAACAAGTGATAACAACCTGATATTAGACCACGGATTCGAAATTTGTCGCCTCAGACTTAAGAGTTATGTTTTATATATAAACCCCTTAAAAAGTCTTGCATATAACGTTTCATGTGTAATATCATCCCACAAATAGCATACACGGCTAAATGTGTTATATTATTGTGGAAGCCTGATTATTTAGCTTTCCTATGACACCAATATCATTATTGTACAGTGTCTGTAGGAGGAATATTAGTGTCAGGAATGAGGTGGGGGGGTCCTTACTGAAAAGTGCCAAAACTCAAACACTGCATGCATAGGACAATGCAATACATGTATCGGTCAGCTTACTTCTCAATCTGATGTACACAGTGCTCACCAATTTCTTCACAATTTTCACAGTTTGTGTTTTCGCTGAAAATGATCAAAATCATCATCGTCACTGTGGTCACCGCTGTGATATGCCACGTTTATCACTTGTGGATAAAGCCCGTGCAGAGTGAAGTTGGGCAAACATTAGGTGTTGACCAAAGTACCATATCACGGTGGAGAAAAGGGTTCCGTGAAACAGGAGGTATAAAAGACATGCCAAGGAGTGGTCGTCCCGGAATAACAACTCCTGATGAAAATCGTTACATCCGCCTGGTGGCACTGCGTAACCGACGGATGTCATCCAGGATTATCCAGACCAGACTAGCAGGACGTCATGGGCGCAGATACTCCGATCAGACCATCCGCAACAGACTGCACGCATCGCACCTTCGAGCTCGTAAGCCAGCCAAGAAGCCAGCGCTAACAGATTTACATCGTAGAGCACGTTTGCATTGGTGCCGACAACATCGCCCTTGGAATCTCAACACGTGGCGGAGAGTGATGTTCTCAGATAGAAATCAAGTTTTGCTTACGTAAAGTGGATGGGAGAGTTCGAGTCTGGAGGAGACCAGGGGAATGTTTTGCTGATTGCTGTATTGAGAGGGCAACTGTGTATGGTGGTGGTAGCGTTATGGTTTGGGGTGACATCTCTTTTGCAGGAAAGACAAGACTCGTGATCATCAATGGAACATTGAACGCTCAACGTTATCGTCATGAGATTCTGGACCCTGTGGCCATTCCATATGTCCAGAACATGGGAGTTGGCAGCATTCTGCAAGACGACAATGCTCGGCCACACATGCTCGGATAGTTCAAGAACACCTGCAGCACAGGGGAATATGTGGGACCTGCTAGGGAGAGCTGTTCGCAACAGAGTCAACAATGCCACCACTGTGCAAGATTTCCGACAGATTGTCGTGGATGAGTGGGATGCGATACCACAGCAGCGTGTTCAGCGGCTCATATCCAGCAAGCGGAGGCGGCGCCAAGCTGTTACTGCTGTGTTTGGTGGCTCCTCACACTACTAATGTTGCAAATGTTTTGAATAAATCCTAGTCTGGAAAATGTATCAGTGTGTTCAGCGTTATTCAATTCAGAACGATATGATATCAATACATCCAAGTTTCAATGAAAATGGTAATTTTGGCACTTTTCAGTGAGGACCCCTACCCCATTCCCGACTCCACCATTCAGTGTTTTAAAGCTTCAAAATCAATATTTCGGTATGGATGGAAGCTGAACAATCAGGCTTCCATAATCATATAACGCATATCGCAGGTAATGCTATATTGAGGAAGATGTTACCCATCAAACTTTATATGCAAGACTTTTTTGAGGGGTTAATTTATATTTATATCTGAGATGGTGTTGTTGACGATTGCGATCGATAATCTTTGTGATGACGTTTCTTGTTGGTGATACCAAAGATCATATTATATATGATCTTTGGTGATACTGGTGATGGCGCTGGTGATAGTCATTGTAGCCATGATATCGATTATGGATTCAGTCATAGTCATCATGATAATGAGCTAGATTGAAAATACAAGATTGTTTATATAAGAATTGCGACACAGTGTGATGAACCCCACAACAAATATTGTTAGCCGACAAAAACCTTACTAAGTTTGTTACGAAGGATGACTAACACGAGATCATTAAAACTTGTGTATATTTGAAACGTAATTCGTCAACGTTTTGGACAATATTTTTAGACACCACACAAAAAAACAAACCTATCACAACTACAGTGATCATTATTACGAGAAGAAAATATAAATAATAGAACTGAAATGTATTTAATTCGAAAGCGTTGGTCTTCAGATGACTTGAACCATAATGGACAACATGTTCTATCCAATAAGAAAGTCTCTTCTCGGGTTTGTCCGTTTATTTCTCATCATTTCTGTGGCTCTTCGTACGTTTCGTAATATTGTTTCGTCACTTAAAATGTCCGATATTTTCGAAAACAATTCGTCAGCCGAAAAATCTCTTAAATTCATTTCATATCCAAGACCGAGATTAACAACATTTCTTGCATTAAGAGGTTGATCAATGCCCGTAGGATTGATTGATTGAACGATATATTGATTCTAGAATACTATTGATACCACAGTGGGAAATGGACAACCTCACTTTACTGTGACCAATCTAATAATAACATTCGATCAGGATCAGCGTCGCATAAAGTCTTGTTTCCAGATCACTTTCTTTGGTAGTCTTTTGAACACCGAGCATAATTTGCTGCCCACTTCAGGAGGTAAATAATCGAAGTAACTGCCAAACGATACCAGGATCACGCCATATTGCGCACTTCGTACGAATTCTTCGATGTCATTGACCTGACTGTGATATTGCATCACCTATGTATACGATATTGGGCATAACAGGTCTCGGGGTGCATCCGTGGTCTAGCGGTAGCGTGTTGGACCACAGATCACTACCACCCGTGTTCGAATATCGGCGTTGGCATATCTGAAACTTGTTAAAAGTAAAAATGATTGATTTGAAACAGGTTTGTATTTATTTAGAATATTAACTTCCAAACTGGGTTTCATTTTAATTGTTTTACAAGGGCTGTTGTCAAGGATGTTCCGAAACACGCAGAGTTTTTTATTAATTAACTATCTTTGTAAAAACTTTATTAGATGATCTTTTCAGCAACTGTCGCATATGAGGGTCTGCATTTTCCGTTATACGGTGATGGAAGGGAACACATTGTGCGTATTTAATATTTTTGATAAAAGAATTTATTAAAATAATGAGCCATATCTTTGTCTTAGTTGCTGATATTTGTAAGGACTGTCTGATTTTTATCTAGTACTTTATTTACAACACTGAAGACAGTCCCTTGATTTCCCTTGCATACTTTAATCTCTTTACTGTTAAACAATAGACCGATCCAGGCGAAATGCGTTGCATCGGTTACCAACTGCGGTCTCGGGTTAGAAACAGCTATGGCGCCCACTGTTAATGGGGATGGCAACTTTTCACTAACCGTAAATACTGGAAATCTTTCAGCAGATTATTTCAATGAGACTAATAGTTCAGCTGAACGGTTGTGTCTTTCCAAAGGATTTAACACAATACTTATCAAGATATAACCCAATGATTGAGTGGACCGATTTTTCCAGATGAATGACACAGCTAAGCCTTAGTTATTCATGTTGACTTGTAGGGGATTATTTAGCATGGGTTTCAATGGATTAAATAAATGATTTTAAAATTAAACTTTTAGCTTAAAGTAAATTGATTTTAATGAAGATTTAAAAAATTAATGTAGAGTTTTGGAAATATATGTCATATATGTATCACCTGTATATTATTAAATAAAACATATTATTACATTAGATTATTAACAACCTTGACATTTAGATAAACATTACACGAATGGCTGATTCAGAAAATAAAATAGCTAGTTCACTTTCAATACAAGTATCATGAATAAATACCAATGTTACAGTAATAGGAATCACACATTGAACTATAATCTATGTGGTCATTGATTTGATCCATTCACATCGTCATGTCAGATGGCAAAAGTTCTACAAAAAATAAGTTTGAACTAGACAGGCCGGACAATGACTGCTCTTGCAAATCGCGCCGAACGTTACTTAGTTTAGTGGCATGTATCTATCGGATGAAGTCTATGCCATTCTTATTAAAATCAAAATTATGATCTGTTGATGACATATAAATAAAATCCAAATATAGCTGATAAATGGCCTAAATACAGTTTTTCGGTATGACATTTATCGGCCACTATACGGGTAAATCGGCACGCAACACAGTAATTCTTAGACTTCTAACCCGAGACCGTAGTATGTAATTCAGCCGCATAGTGGCAGCAGGGGTAATTGAATCGGTCTATTGTTTGGCAAAGACAAAGGTAGTCTTAACATGAACTTTACTAGTCTTAAGCATTTGATAAGGAACATACAAATTAGTCTCGATCCACATCAGCTCACAATATCTTCTGTATCTCTTTGCAGCTTATATATCCCCACTGTACCATGGAATTAGTGGATTTCTTAGCATTTTTTGGTCCCTAAACACGGATGCTCATATGTCAAGTCCCTCGATATACTTTGATAGAGATCCACTAGTAATATCCAGACTATCCAATACTAGAGAAGAGACTTCGCAGATCAGTAAGAAAGGCATTCTTACATTTCCTATCAGACAATATGGAATACTGACACAACCTTGATCAAATTATGATCACCAAGACAGATGACGGGATTTAAGATGTGGCCATGTTTGTGTGTTCATTCGTTCACATGCTGTCACACACACACACACACACACACACACACACACACAATAACACGCACATACATACACACAATCCGTACCAGAGATTCAGGTTTGTGTGTTTCCTTCATTTTTCTTTAAATTGATCCATTCTGTATGTAATATGTGTTATTATAACGAGATATTGATGATTAGGTCATACTACTGGATTTGTATGCTTATGAAGTATTTAATCTTCCAGAAAATATCATAAAAGATAGTTTGTTGCGGTTGGTTGAGGAGTTAGGTTTCTATGTGTGGAATCTGTATGTTTCTAGGTTTGTGCGTTCTAGTAAAATATTGATCTATAATTGTTTAATCCGTTCACTATTTGAGTCTTTTGAGTAAGGCCTTTTGTGTGTTTAACATGTATTAGGAATCCAGGATTTTAATAGCTGTTGCCGATACTTAACTTAACATTCGACCTATTACACTGAAGCCTTGGAACCCTTAATTGGCATTTCCTCTTCAGTACCTATATATGAAACCAGCTGCTTTCCTCCATCTCTGGAATTCTATATACCAATATCATTCCTCAAACATTGAATCTCTGATTTGATAATGTAAATCATAATGTATGCCTCAAAGACATCAATATCTGTTCTTTGAAGTTTAGCTGACAAACCTTTCAAATAATCCAAATTATTCTTCAATACTGTGAAGCCAACAATAACTCCAAAATTCTGTTGACTACTTTTCAAGCCATGAGCCGTCGTCTTGGTGTCACTATCTCAATTCCAACGACTTTCATTAACCTCTGGACAAACATGTGGATTAACCATAGCATCAAGGCAAGTGACCACGTGTTAATAAAGCTCACCAAATGTTTCTAAACAAGAATGTCTTTCAACCCAGCGTGTCTTGCACAAACCTTTAATTTAAAAGTTAAAATGGATTACAATAACTTTAATGCAAGTAAATAAATGTGTGCATGCGTGTGTGTGTGTGTGTGTGTGTGTGTGTGTGTATGTGCGCGTGGGCGCATGTGTAGGATTTTTGGCATATATATATCTTTTATCATTAATTCAGTAATGCAATTTCCTTTCAAACTGATATGTACGTTGCATGTGGTTCTTTATAATAAAATAGCTACTTAGTTTTTAGTTGTATTTATTTCTTTTCGTGGTAGTCTAACAATCGGCATTACGGTCACACTTCTTAAATGCAGTGTTATGAAACTAAACAAGCGCAAATCTATTATTAGAACATGCTGTCAATAGGAGCGAAGGCTCAAAGAACAGGGCAAATCATCTTATTTGTGCGAAGTGTCTAATATCGGGACAAAAGTTAGATAGGGCGAATGACCCCAGGAATCGTCAAAAGTCATTTCTGGTCAATGGTCAAAGCAAAGATTGTCTATAACCAAAGAGCTTAAATATAAACAGTCTTTGTGGTGCCTTGGAGTGGTTCAGGAGCTATCTAACAGAGAGAAAACAATATGTCTATTATAAATGCATTGATTCAAAATTATTTCCCATAACTTGTGGTGTACCCCAGGGATCTGTATTGGGACCACTCCTCTTCATTTTATACTCGAATGATCTAATGGTACCGCATGATCTTCATTTATAATAAAAAGCAATTTATGTATCTGATAGTCTAACAATATTACGAACTTCTATAAACAGTGTTGAAATCAAGATATTATTATTGAAGCTGTCAATAGGAGTTTGAAGGCTGAAGGTAAATATTATCTTCTAATATATAAGCAAAACACATCAATGTACTCTTCTAAAAAATAAGAATATTAAGTTGGACACATATATTAAAATTAGATGATACAATTATTAATCGAGTTAAATGTGTAAATTTCTGGGACTACTAATAGATGAAAATCTAAACTGGCATGAGCATATAGATAGTTGTAGATCAAAAATATCTGGTGGACTATATGCCCTCAATAAAATTAAGCATATCTTAAGTACACACAATATGAGAACAGTATACCACAGCTTGATATATCCCTATTTAACATATGGCACGCTATTGTGGGGTTGTAGTCACTCAACGTACTTACGGAGATTAGAAATTTTACAGAAAAAGGCAATCAGGACCGTCTCGAAATCAAACTATAATGCCAGATCCCCTAATGACGATGTTCACTGTAAATAGACATATTCATTCACACGAAACAAGATGCCTTCACCAGCCACACATACAATACAGAAAAACAGCATTTTTATTGAAGACATTTATTTACCTAGCACCTGAAATATGGTACAAACTGCCAGAAACAATAAGACAGTTGAGGTCGCAACATAGCTTTAATAGATCTGTAAAGATATTTCTTACGAACTCAAATTAACAAAGTCATTTATGAATTACATATATTGTATAATATATTGTACAATATTACATTATATTATGTTATGCTATCGCCATAATCAGCGCACTTGGACAGTGGACATAGATGGTTAAATATGTAACTTTTAGGCCACTGCGCCTCCTCGTATAATCAATTATGTTCTACATGTTTGGTGTTTATTTTGGAGGTTACAGTTTTTTACTTGTCTGTTGTCATGATGATATATGCTTGTGAATAATATTATGCGATAAACAATGTAATAATGATACTGTATATATCATCGAATAAAATTACTTACTTACTTTGTTATAACCATCAGAGAAGCCGTTATTCCGATGTAACATAACTACGACATTTTTGAAAGCCAATAACTGCATATATTAAGCCAAGTATACTTTTATTAATATTTTACAATGAATTATCTTTACATATACAAATACATATAGATCAACTTAAACATATACAAACACGCCGGGTTGACTAAACTACTTACATTTTGTACTTGAGGAGGTAGAAGGTAAGCCTCTTCAAAATTACTTGAATAGAAGTAAAAGTAAACTTGTAAAAAATCTACTTGAATAAAAAGTAAAACTATTTACTAAAAGTAATTAAAGTAAAGGTAAAAGTAGAAGTAGAAGATAAAATTTATTGCAATACAAAAATTAATAATCAAATATACAAGAGTTAAGAAATTCACTGTGTCCTCAGACTTGTACATGTGCTGCCACCTTGAGTTCACTGAACAAAGCCCTTGTTCAACTCTCAGCAAAAACTGATTTTCAAAGTTGGTGTCGGCAATGCGACCCCTCATTGGGGTGAACATATTCCCAGCTGCACGTATTGAACCGGCGCTCGCATGCAGTGCTAGCTGACAGCTAGGGGAATGTTTGTTTCGAAGAACGGCCGCTTGATGACTGTCATCGTCTCTGCAGATGGAATCAGCAGATATAGTCATCAAGCTGCTATCTAACAAAGAAGTTGCCATCTTCATACGAAGGGTTTGATGCTTGTTCATCTCGCGTTGCCTCCTGCATTGCTGTCAGTTGCCGCTTGATGAATCTCAGGCCCTTCCTCGACAAGAATTGAAACATCGTCGACAGATATGACCGTTTGATTTATTTTGTACGCTAATGTAAATACATATAATAACACTAAAATACATAGATACCAGGATCGCACAAGAAAACAGTTATTTCCATTGTTGCCCCAGAACCATTTCCGCTTCGCCACTTTCTACTCTCCACAATCACGTCCGCCATAATCACTATAGAATCCGGAACGGGAACCCGCCCGTGATTGGACAGTATTAATAGCTCGTGTCCTACCAAATAGATTTACTTGGCGATTAAAATGAAATATCGCCGGATGGAACGCCACCAGGCGACTTAACTTATGACTAAAAAAGGGAAAAAATATCGCGAAGTAACTGAAAGTAACGAAGTAAAACGTAGCGTTAACCCCAAATAAAACTACTTCGTTACAAGTAAAATTTGAAATATTACTTCGTTACTTCTAGTTACTTGGAAAAAACCCTACTCAAATAGATCGAGTAACGCGAGGACTTTTACTTCGTTACAAGCCACCCCTACATACACGTATACATTGATTCTCAATGAACACACAATGATATATTGACCATGAATTCTCAGGAGATATACAAACACGAAGAGCTCTGTAGTAATAAATTAATTACAAATTAATATATTCATTTAACGAAAATGAGTCTCCCTCTCGATTTTAGTCAGTTACTAAATTAACCCAAATTAACCCATATATAAACACTATTTACCTGTGTTACAAGTACGACGTTGCCATCTATGATAACAATCACAGTTAAACGCCTCTTAATTGTCTGGTCCCGCGGGACATTACCCCCCCCCCATAATATTTGCAGGGATCACGATCTATCATCGGTCGAGGATATTTGGATAGGTGAGATGCAAGTATCATAATATGATATTATATAATATTAGTAGTAGTATATTTGCAATAGTATTGTAAATGTGAATATCAAGAAACAACTGAATAAAAGTTACTTGCACTTGTTAAAATTTCGGGTAGAGACCCCTGGTTAATATTGGGGTTGACTTCTGTCGTATCTTTATTGTTGATGGTGGTGTCTATATAGGGATCTGTTAGAAGAAGTCGGGTCGTGATTGGTCTGGTCCGAATGTTGATTTTCTTATAATCAATGCTGCTATGTAATGATATGGGAGTTTGAAGTATTCAGGGAGGATATGACTTTTAAGTCTTCTTCTGTACATCGAGTGGCCTGGGCAGTTACCGTACTGGTTTGTACGTTTGTTAACAGCGAAGGCAAGAGTGCTAGGGATGACTTAATTGGTTGAAACTTGATTGATGGGTGAAGTTGCAGTTTGCTTAGGAGCTAATATCGGTGTAGATGTTGATAGTTGGTGTGCTGCTTTCATTAGGTTGGCAATTCTTATATTGGCTGCGATTGTTGCGCCTTCAGAATCAACTTTCTTCTGGATGGGGGTTCTGCATAATTTCTCGAGACTGGTTGCTGTCTTGTCTTGGGTACGGGTTGTCTTGGGTACGGAATAATTTGGGTACGAGTTCTCTTGTTACCGGTGTAATTTATGTTTTCGCGTCATAGCAACCAGAAAAAATTCTTTGAGGTTAGTCTTTGTAGTATGTTATTTCGTGTTTAAGAATTGTCGGAACCGAATACAGTCTAGATTTTTTACTTGCAGCTTAATTTATGGTGATGATAGTAAAAGAAACCAAACATAAACAGACAAGCATATGTTTTAATTATGTATATATATATATATAATACAATGACAGTATTAGTATAAGATAAAGATACTACTAGTAACTAGAGTAGTTTAGCCAGTTTCCGTGCTAAATCATGGCCTGGTACAGTGGTACACTCCACATAGGGATCCCCATTACAGTTAGCAGAACAAGGTAGCACACGCAGTCACAGTCTGAAACTGAAGAAAGATCGGACTGCATTAAGAGAGCACACTCAGTTTCAGGGAACGGGTGCTTGACATATGGAATGCCCTGCCAGAGACCATAATTGATGCATGCACCACACAAATAAGTTTAATTTGAGATTTACACTACTCAGACGGTTACTTTTAGACCATGCAACAGTGCACAAGTGTACAAAAGCTATTGTGCACTCATATATCCACACTGTTATACTGTTCCCAGTGCAAGACAATCTTCCCCTGTAAATTTTGTAACGTTAAAGATTGCATGGTGACTCTTCACTTTATTATTTGGGTATAGCTTATTGGCCATTATCAATAGCTATACTTGCTTATAACCTTTTATACAGAATTTGAAGAACAATTTACAGTTTGTGCGTTTATTTGATCTATTTGGTTTGCAGTGATATGAAGCCATTAAAATAATTGATCTACAACGTACTTCATTATAAAATCTACTTCATTTAGAATATTCTTAAGCAACTCCGAAATAAATCCCCTAGGCCTTTAATTGAAACATCAAATATTGATTGATGTTAAAAGAAGTTAGTAATTACCTGTTCAAAGAATAATGAATACAAGTTTTTGTTTCGACTAAAACTGTCAATTTTCTTTTGAAATGACCTGGGCTGAGGTCTCAATGGGTCGAGATCTCCAGGCCAAGGTCAATGATATTTGTCACAGCTCCTACCTTAAACTCTTTCAAGAATCGCCTAGACAAACATTGGTCAAACCATTACCTGCTTGTACCACTACAAAGACTAAAATCAAATCTGAACCTATATGCTAAGCTAACATACAATTACTAAACTATAGTTATAAGGCGGACTAGAAAGTAATTTATCCTGTAAGAGTCTGTAAAGGTTTCAAGTGAGTTCAAGTGAATGACAAATATAGCCTTGTGTAAGTGTAACTCAGCACTTCATTTGTTATCATCATAATAAATATTTCTTGACATTATTATAGTCTACGCTGTTTAACAAATATTTCATTTTCAGACTTAAAATTGGATATTTTTTATAAAATCATTATACAGAACATCAGGCAAGGGGGGTATAATCGTAATCGATTGTAATCGATTACATGATTTCATGTAATCATAACCATAATCTCCATTTCCAGATGCAATGTAATCATAATTGTATACATTGTAAATGTAATCATAACCAGTGATTACTTTCACGATTACACAAGGTGTTTGATTATTTACCATGTTATATCATGCCAGGGATATTGTTTGGTATCTAAGGCAAAAGATAACAACAGAACTGATTTACCCATTGACGGACTAGCTGCTGTCATATTTATACACACGATGATTTGTCAGTTTATTGGTTCTGTGAACATGAAAGGAAAATGTGTTTTGTTTTCATATGGTTAAGCCCAAGCTAGTCACACAGCCAGCAATCATGCAACGTTTCTTTGTGACGCCATCATTTTAACTACAGCTCCAAACCGTCCTGATTGGCCAGCAGTCGGATGACCAGCAGCCAATTAAATCAACGCATTTCATAGAGAACATAAACAATGTACGCTACATGTTGGCCCCTGGTGAACATACGTTGTGACAAACGTGCGCATTAGATGGAGATCAAAGGTCAAAGTAAGGAGTTATGAGATGGTCGAATTATAGAAGAAACATACGATGTTAAAGCATAACCATAATTTAAGACTGAAAAAGTGGTCCATTTACAGAGGTGGTCAGCATGTTGGAGGTTTGACTGTATTCTAATTATCCTATTTATTATATAGACAAATACCTGGCTATAGTCATGCCACACATGATGCATTTTGTTGCTAAATATACATTTCCCAAATGTTCAAACAATTCCAATTCTGCTTACATGTACAAAAATGTATTTAAATTTCTTGGTGGCATCCTAAATGTTGATCAAACACTCGATAGAGCACCATGCTACAAATCTCCAAGTTTTGGGTTTGAATCTGGCTCATACCAGCATTTATCAGATTTATTTCCCTGTGGGTTTATGCCTGGGTAGATTTGGTATTGTGGGATTTTGTCTAGGCAAGGCATTTAAATTCCCATAGTAAAAATGTTGCTGTTTATAATGGCTACTTTCATGCACATGGTAGGCTAAATGAGCTGGGTGACCTTCAAAGGTTATAATGAAGGGAAATGAAAGATGAAACACCCTTCTGATATAGCTAGGCCGGGGTTTGAGCCCAGGTGCTATAGATCTGTGCTACTAGTTAGTAGTCTTTTCAATAACAGCTGACAGCCGATGCTATACGTCATCTATTTTACAGTCCCTCATTGCCTATTTGATGGGCAGAAATCGGTCGGCTACTTTGGTTTTTGAGAAAAAAAAGTAGCCTAGAATGCACCAAATACTCCATTTCCCAACTTTTTCAGGGGAAAGTCCCTAACCCCCCTTTCCAATGGAGAAGGGTCACTACTACTGTGTTAGTGTGACTAACACTACTCCACAGCCAGCCCTTCACAACCACCCGTTACTCCCCCGCATCCATACCTCCCTCCAGCAACACCACAGCAATGATGTCATAGTGTTTTTACGGGCCATCACAGGTGAGCTGGTGCCTATTTTTGCAAGGGGTCATCTACTCTATTCCCTACTGAATAGGCTGAATTAAGCTATGTTACATATTACTGATAAGCTAATTTCTTGTAGTCTACATTTGTAGCACAACATGTCATATAAACTTAGATCTAATATCAAGTTGAAGTAAATTAAATATGGAACTAACAGACCCCTAAAACAATAGAGTAGTGAACCCTATTATCAGCACTAAAACATAAATAATGATGAATTTACATAAGATACAGACAGCTTGATTTAACTAGGTAGTAATGCTGATTTGAAGATTTCCTATTTTTCTCTTTGTATTCTATAGCTTGGAGAGACCTCGTATGTATGAGAGGGCAGAATTGAAGGCATCTTCCCAAAGAACAATGGCATGTAAATATCGAAATACTATTGTGAGCCAATAATTCTTGCATTTAAAAAGACACTGAGTTTAGGTAATAAATTAATCACTTTCTTCAACCAGCTCCACTGTCCTAACATAATTTTGTTTCTGCATCAACATTGACTTAATGAATTTTTGGCAATCATTTGCCAATAGTGTCACACAATATTTCTTATTCAGCTAATATCAGAATTCAGTGTTTTGTGTTTATGTTTAATTTCCATACTTCACATTTGTAAAATGACTTCTTGTTGATTAGTATTATTATTATTATTAGATGTTTCTACAATTAGACCTGATCATTATAACTTTGGCACTCTGCAAAATATAAATATGGCAACACAAGTTGTATATCCTTTCAAATGCAGAATAATAATTTATTAATTATTCAGTTTATGGTGTAAAACAATATATGTAACTGCATGGCCATTGTTCAATGTCTAATTTATGAAGTAGCCTTTCACCAACCACTAACACTTAAAATATAACCGTTGTCATCCACCCTTTTATTTTATTAACACGTACACCAGTAATAATAACAATATAGATTTGATGATGATCAATTTATCATCTATCAGTCAGTGTTTTTACATGTATTAAAAACAATCCTGTTTTGAACATTTTACTAATAAGCTAGACATTGCCATTATGTCAAATGTACAAAGAGTAGAAATGTTCAAAGAGTAGGAGGGGGTGTTCAGTCTATTTGGTTTCTGAAGAAGTGTTTAATGCCCCCCCCCCCGTTGCATTCTGCCAGACCAAATATTTCAGATGCTAAGAGAAAGAATGGCATTTGAACATGAAATATTTTTAAATATTATTATTATGAGTTAACCCAGATTGTTAAATTAATTAAATAAAATGAAATCCCTAGATCTCTCTTGCCTCCACATATTGATCTCCCTTTTCACAGTCATCATTCTGCTGCGAGGCCTATTTCGTATGTATGTCTCCTCCTGTTTTCCTGGTTCTGCTCATCGTAGCAGGATATTTAAGAAATAATTAAATCTGCCATTTAAACGCAACATTGTTGGTTACCATTTGCTGTCTCTAGATGTGTATCTATAATGTTAAGATGGAAACATTAAGATTACTTAAAGCAAAATTAAAAGTAGCTGACAACAGAATGATAGAAATAGTGTATATTTTAATGTGATGCTCTCCTTGTATTGACAAATAACCACACACTATTTTAACAGATCTATCAAACAGAAGCCAAATAATTAAACATATATATATATATATATATATATATATATATATATATATATATATATACAGATATATGTATGTGTGTTTTATAGTTTCAGGTTAATCTCTGGTGCTGATTTTACAAGTAACCCTTTGACATGGCTAGCCGACCATCTAAGGTACAGTCGATCATTCTTTTTTTTATAACAATATCCATATTCATCTTTAAGTTTTGAATCTTGTATGTCATAAATCATTTTGTACAAGTTTACATTAAAAAGTCACACAAAGTATCAAAAACCCATTAAAATTATGAAAATTTATTTTATTGTGCCATCTTGGCTTGTTAAAACAATTAAGGTTTAGTTCTGTGTGTATATATGTGTGTGTGTGGGTGTGTGTGTGAATAAATTATAAGAAGTTTGTGTGTTAGACTTAGAGCCACTTAGTGCATGCAAACTTGTTTTTATTTGACCAATTTATATATACGGTATAAAACTATCATTGGTGGGGTACGTAGGTGTATCTGGTAGGAGAGAACTGTCATTCAGATGCACATATTACACAAAACAGCTGCTCTGTGATATAAATTTCGTCGATCTCAGAAACAAGAACAATCAGAGTAATTAGTTCATGGCTCCATACATAGATACATGTACACACACACACACACACACACACACACACACACACACACACACAACACACACACACACACACACACACACACATATATATATATACACACACACACAAATATATATATATATATATATATATATATATATATATATATATATATCATAACTTTACAATTAAAACCCGAAAGACCTCAAAGGATTTTAGCGTCCATGGACAAGGACAAAATTTTCATAAACAAGGTAAACTAATTGGTGTTTAAATTGTATTCTTCCATTAAAGGCAAACTCATATTCACCCATAATATATGTATTATCAATGAATAGTAATTTATTAATTTATAATTTGTTTTATATTCAAGATGGAAAAGTTGCAGGAAGAACACCAAGGTACGTTGATATATGTATATTATTATAGTCTGGCTCTACCACTGAAAATCCATGCCTATCATAGGCCCATCATCAAAATTCAAACAAAGTTTTAACACTTTGTCAGTAATTGATATCAATAGAGCAGTGAACATTTAATATTACCTTAACTGCATATTAGAACAAACGTGCGTTCGTTTGGAACTTGGATGATTTCATCTGGTCATGTAGTAAATGTTAACCTAGTCATCACCATCTATCACATGTGATTTAACTCATATAATTATTCCGATTACTCGTATCGCACTTCACAGCTGTTATCTGTATTTTGGTAATTACGTATACCTAGAGTAAATATTTCCATATTTAATACCTGTCATATTTCCATCTTTGTCATATATAACCTCCATTGTCATATTGAATGTACAACACAATGACAGACATCCAGTGTATTAATAGGTCAAGTGGTATTTAGTCAGGCAACATGGTGTCATATCAGCTTCAGTCATATCGCCACAATTCTTTATTCTAATTGAACTGACACAAACGTATGGTGTCATCTATTTGAAAATACAACAAAGTATTGATTGACTTTGATGTGATGTGATGCCGTGGTTGTTCTCAAATGGAGAAAATATGTGAGGGGAATGGTCTGGTAAAAAGTCATGTCATGTAATCCCCCTCCCCACAACTAATGCATACTGATTTATCACATGAAGACAACCACCGTTCTCTGTAGATCACTTGTAACATGATTCATGATCTGTAGACCACGGTCACCACATTATAGCAGTGCCAGACTGTATTTGGAAGAGCTAAGTTTTATATTTCACTTTTATGATTTTCTAGTAGGAAATCAATTAAATTTTGTTTGTGGTATTTAATTGTATTTTATTATATTTAAGCATTCCGAATGTCACCCATAAGAAGCAGCTTGGCAGTGGAAAGAAAGGTATGTGTGACTTAAATATACCAGTACATCTGTTGTTGGAATAAATTAATGCATATTTATGTTTTGTAATTATGGAGATTTTGCTGTTGGCTAGGATTATAATTGGAAATATTTTGCCAGAAAGCTCATTCTAATATTAAAATCTGATTCAGTTCTTCCACAGATCAAGAAGATGTCGGATCGCTTTCGATGATATGATTGCGGGATGTCTTGACAATCTGCCACCAAAACCACCATCAGAAGTCAGAATATTTTTGTCCTCAACGTTTTCAGGTCATTACAGTTCAATGAACATTTTGCCTTCATTTCAGATTTTCAGGACTAATATAAATATATTCACACAAATTATAAATGATGTCAAAATTTCAACATGAATAACTAGATATTAAATTATCAAGTTCAAAGCTCTGTAAAATTGACTATAACTCATCTGTGGGCACCACTATTTGAAGACAAACACAGACTTGATATTCCTGAAGTCTGATGTTACTAGATACGAGCTGTTTGTATTACTCAGTTATGACAATGTAAACAGGAATTAGCCAAGCACATAATTCTGGAACAAAAGTGTATTTATGAATATTATAGTTATAGTTGGTCCAAACTGCCTCGTATGTTACTGAAATGGCTAAAGAAAATTATACAATATTTTGTATTCTTGTAAAATGAAGCACCAACCAAGCTCTCAGATTTATGTAACTGAACTGACCATGACAGCTAACAGTAGTTAGTAGGTTGAGCATGGGGGCATGAAAGGTCATGAGGATGATTAAGCCAGAGCATCTGTGGCCTGATTCTAACATGGATGGAGATGGCTGCATGATCCTTGTGCTAATTGACGTCAGAACACCTGACTTATCTCCTTCCCACTGTAGGATCTGTCAATTAGAAAAGCCATAATGGTGACCCTCCAGGAATTTTAATTATTTACTACATCGATGGTAGCGGGTACCGATCATTATTGGTGGACGGATTTTGGGGTTACTTTTATAACCATTACACATTTAAGTCGTATTATCTGAGTGTGAACTGTTCCCTTATTATCATTAATTCTATAATAAACTGATGTGAAAAGGTAATGTTATTAGTGGCTCTTCCATATGATTAATTAGATCGAATATCTTTAAGAGTATATGGCTAAAATGACTACCCAAATGTTATCTCTTAATTTTTCCAACAAACAACTAATACACAATTCTGTTATTACTGAAGCTGGGCAATATGTATATTAAATGACTGGTTCAGAATACAATTAACACCTTCATATTTTATGAGGCAATTTCACATTACAGTCTTTAAAGCATCTCATCAGTTGGAATGTTTTTATTGACTCCATAGTATCAAGTATAGTATGATCTGTGAAGTAAAATCTGTGAAGTAAGTGCTGCTGGTGGCTAGCTGTTGCTAGCTGGCACATTAATACTGTCACTATAGCTGGCACATTAAAACTGTTGCTACCTAGCAGAATAAGCTTTTTTACCAGATAGAATACCAATAACACATATAGTTTTAATGATACTGTATTATTTTGTCATGGTTATTGGATTTTACATTAGTGTTGACAAATGACAAGTGCCACAAAATGTGTGTGTGTGTGTGTGTGTAAATGTTTGTGAATGTGTGTTTGTGTGTAGTTTATTACCAGATTTTATTTATAGATAAATCCAAATATTCTCCCTTATTACTTAGATATGAGAGCCGAGAGAAATGCATTGGCCAGGATGAGTTATCCACAAATCAAAGATTATTGCTACAGTAACTTAGACTTAGATTTCCAAGTTGTTGATTTACGATGGGGTATTAATAGTCAGGCGACCAACAATCATGTGACTGGAAAAATTTGCATGAGAGAGATAGAAAATTGTCAGAAAGTGTCTCTTGGGCCAAATTTTGTGGTAAGTGTCTACAAAATAGATCTATTACCATCTAGCTTTAAAAATTTTATAATTATGTGTAGAATATTAATAATTATGTACCACTGTTTGCATTAGTGGTGCTAGGCTTCATTATCTTTAATTTGTTTTAAATGTCTTAATTCTAATCTTCACCATCCTATAGACAATTTTAAGTCATCGTTATGGTCAGAGAGCCCTCAGAGCAGAGATAGATAGTGATGAATTTGATATCATTATGAAGGAGTTAATAACAATGGAAATTGAGGAATACAATAAGCTGACAACATGGTACTTGAAAGATGATAACAACATACCACCTGTATATATATTACAGGTATAGTTAATTGTGTTCTTTTGTTTGCTTAGCTATGTATTTCTGTTTATCTAGGGAGCTTTTGAAAACATATTTATGTTTATGGTTTTGTAATGATAATAATAATATCATTAATATATATTGCTATTAAATTTCTTAATTAATTAAAAATAATATGTTAAATTGAAACTATGTTACATTATAATAACTTATAGTCTACCATATACTCAATGTAATATTAACATCTAAATATACTTTTATTTTCAGCCTATTGATTCTATCATCCCAGGTTTTGGTAGTGAAGATCCTGATGTGTCCAAAAAATCTGAACAAGACTGGAATATGGAAAGTAGCATACTTAAGAAAATGCTCCATCAGGGTGTGACTAGTGCCCATAAGAAAGGCCTGGTAACTGATACTACACAAGATAAATATTTTATATCAGGTAATACACGAATATTTATTTTCAGTGTGTGATGAACAAGTGCATGTTTTATTTAACATGCTCTGTGTAGTATCAGATGAAATGGCTCTATATATTTGTTATATAAATAATATCAAAGACTGCATAGACTGAGCTAAACAATACTAGCTGTTGTAAATGGATAAGAATAGACTTGACTGTTGGAACAATGAAAGGTTATCTTCTTTATGAACTGTGGGATTTAGTGATGAGTGGCCATGATGTTTTATGGCCACTTTTGTGCACATGGTAGGCTAAATAGGCCAAGCGACCTCCAAAGGTTACGAAGTGAAGTCAAAGATGAAACACCCTTCAGATATGCCCACACCAAGATTCAAACTCAGGTGGTAGTGATCAGTGGTCCAATGCACTACCAACTAGACTATGGAGGTGCTCCCATGAAACATCAATCATCATCATCATCATGTGAAAGCTCATACAAACGATAGTGCCAAGTTTTGAATTTCCAACTAAAGACCATTTAAGTTGTTCAAAATGTTTTGTCACCTCATGCCCTTGTTCCAAAATAGTATCCTTACTTATAAATGTCAGCTTATATCTGCAACATGCTGCAGCCATACCATCTGACAATGACACTAATTTCTATTGTTAAATTGCTTAAATCTAGTGTTAATATGTTATCATTAAGACATTTGGTCATTGATCATTTCACTATATAACACCCACATTGTAGAATCAACTCCCAGACAGAACGAGTCATTCAGTAAATAGCTTTCAATTAAATCCTCAGATTCAACTTTACGATATTTAATATTCTTAAATTTGAAATGTCTGCACGTTTTTAATGGCTCCTCTGATAATATTATCTATTTGATTTTTATATGGAGCACCACAAAAGAAATTAGTAAGGCACTAGATAAATCACACATTGTTATTATTATTATAGTCACCGAGGAAGAGGTTGAAAAGGGTATCCTGCAGGCATCCAATCCTGGATCACATTCTGAGTGCTTTATCAGGAAGTT
>JAODUP010000209.1:605000-690709 GCA_025642065.1 Paralvinella palmiformis | reverse complement strand
ATTAAAATACCTCAACTAGTGGTAGAAACATTCATTTTGTTATTTTTTTCTACTAACAGAAGTTAAAGATGGGTTATTAATTGTTGTCGTTCAGATATATGAGGAAAAATTTAAATTACTTGAATACTAATTGTAGAATGAAACGGAATTTATGAACCAGACAACTTATCTAGAACGCTATTCCAACTATTTTTGATGTACCAAATCCACCCCATGCATCCACTGAAATCAAAGAGGAATGTATTAACAGATAGGAGACCTATACAGGAGACAGGGCCAGCTGTGATGGTAATTAATATTTATAAATATTAATGGTGAAAATTGGTATTATAAAATTAATTAAATAAGAAACAAGGCATCAAACCCATGAAATTTTGTCAGCCAGTTCATATCTTAATACCAAAAAGGATTACCAGCACATGAATTAGTACCTGAATGTTCAGCTCATGTGCTTTAATTGGTATACTTCTTTTCATAAATGCATATCAAATCAAATTGTTTAACCAACTTGAAAAAAGGAAAACATGTGTTTACACATTGTGTATGCACGTGGTTCAAGTAATTATTTTACAAGGTATTGTTCTGTTTCAGTCCTTGAAGTTCTATGATGATGAGATACCAGGTAAACAGGCCAATCTTTTGGATACATATTTACTGGTATTGGATGTGATAGATGGTTTTGAGTTATCTGTTACAGTAGTCAATGCATGTGTCTATTACATCTCTGGGTATATTCTGTCTAACTTTAAACAGTTCACTGATCTGGATTAAATATCATATTTTTGTAGTAGTGGTTGTTTAGAGCTGGAAGCAATTTGGGTTATTCTGTCCATTTGATAACAAATGACTGATTGTAACTATAGATGAACCCGTGGCACAAGAGATTTTATGTCACTTATTGTATGAAAGTACTAATTTCTCTATCTCTAACATGTTAACGGAAACATAAACATTGTTAATATTCCATGTATATTCTTTGTTCTCAGCTGGGCCGGCCTATATTGCATAGTCTATATTATTGAGGCGTAGACTTTAAATGAACTTATAATTTTTTTTAGTTAATATATGATAAACGGACATGATGAATATATGGTGAATTGTGTTATGGTTGCGTTATAATAGCTGTATATATCATTATATGTATATATCCAAATAAATAAAAATGATAAACTGACATGATGAAAGAATGTTTGTATGCATTTACCTCATATATACCTAATTGTTTTCATTTAAAAAAAACTTGTGAAAATTACGCCTTCCACACACAAAGCTGTGAAATAGCCTAAACCACGTTCAAGCTGTCAAGTGATCGCAAATTGTAGGCTACGAATTAATAAAGTGACTGGTCTGTGAAATCACATAATTATTTATTTACAGTTTCACGTGTTCGTTTCCTTCGATATCATGTGTGCACAATTAAAGTGTTAATTAATAAAAGAGTATGTGATCATGTAACATATAGTACTAGTATTGGCAATTCATTTCAACCATCCGCACACATGTACACGATGACATGTGGACAACCAGAGAGCTTTTGTTTATCTGAGAAATACCTCCGGTCGCTGGAGGCGCCACTGGTTCAAAAATTCAACATGGCGCGGCAAGAGTAACGCCTCTCCATATTTAAGCTCTCTGCTGAAACCACTGATCTATAGTGAGCTCCGGTGGCCTAGTGGTTAAGCACCCGGCACTTGGTGCCAACGGTCGCAGGTTCGAACCCCGCAAGAGGTCGAAACTTTTCCAGGGATTAATTTCTCGGCTCACTACATCGTGGGTGGCTGACCACGTTAAATGGCGCTGCCATCTCCACTGAATTACTTAAAATAAAGGGGGACGTTAAAAACCCCCCTGAGGACGTAAAACACTCTGGCAGTGACCACCCTTAGGGTATTTCGGCTCCATCTTTCCGTACTGCTCCCCTGTGAGTGGTGGGGGAGGAGATTTCTCAACCACTCCAACATAGAGGCTGTGCTGATTAAGCGACAGCCTGGGGATTCTCCCCGAACAACAAAACCAACCAAACCAACCACTGATCTATGCATTGACCTAAAAGAAAACTAGACCGAACACGGCCGCGATTTGATGGCAAACAGGTCCCAACTTCCGGTCGAGAAAACAGGAACGCAGACTGGAAAATTCAGGTTTATAAACGTGGTGAATTATTGTTGTATCACTGGTTGCATAAACCGAGTGCGTGGAAGTAATACAAACGGGATCCTTTTCATCGGTAAGTATAAGGAACACATTTAAAATAGCTCTTAAAGCTGGGGTTTTGGGCGGGAAATTGTTATTATATTTAGCCTGGCGTTTGATCCCAATTAAACTAGATGTACGGACTTCAATAAAACGACTTTTACATATTTCATGGCATATAATAGGAGAGGAATAATACAGATTGTCTGCACACACAACATTATAATGCACACATCACAATAAATGTCCGTATTCGTAGGTTCAAAACTCGAAGCGCAGCCGCTTCAACGCTGCTTTTTCCCTTGCTGGAAGTCAGACCTGTTTGGTCATGGCGGCCAATTCAAACGCTACTGACTCCTCGGTCTAGTTTTATATTTAGGTCAATGGATCTATGTATATAACTCATTGACAAACATCTTGACAACAAGTAAACATAATCCATCTGTTAAATTATGTGTGATCCGGCCTAGGACGATAGAATACTGATCCAGGCTCAGTTCTATAATAATAATAATATCCAAAATGTATATAGCGCCCTATATAACCTGTAAGAAGGTTACTCTAAGGCGCTGAACGTGATAACAGTCCCAGACAGTGGAGTAACGTTGGTTTTGGCCACCCTGTACGGTAACCAAATGGGTCGCCCCCCTTCTTTAACGTAACACAGCTTTGACTGCACTAAACATGCGTATGTAAATTAGTTACCATTTGGGGAGCGCAACCACAAATAGCGCCAACTGCAAAATTCAGCCATTTGGGAACACAACAATTTCCAAAAAAGCGTCTCAAGATCACAACAAAATAATAGAATAATAGTATTGGCCACCCTCCAAAGTGGCCGCCCTGTGTGGTCCACACACCTGGTTTTGGTTTTGTTGTTCGGGGAGAATCCCCAGGCTGTGGCTTAATCAGCACAGCCTCTATGTTCGAGTGGTTAAGAAACCTCCTCCCCCACCACTCACAGGGGAGCAGTACGGAAAGATGGAGCCGAAATACCCTGAGGATGGTCACTGCCAGAGTGTTTCACGTCCTCGGGGGGTTTTTAACGTCCCCCTTTATTTTAAATAATTCAGTGGAGACGGCAACGCCATTTAACGTGGTCAGCCACCCACGATGTAGTGAGCCGAGAAATTAATCCCTGGAAAAGTTTCGACCTCTTGCGGGGTTCGAACCTGTGACCGTTGGCACCAAGTGCCGGGTGCTCAACCACTAGGCCACCGGAGCTCACTATCCCACACACCTCGCCACTGATCCCAGAGTCACCAAGATTTATGATCTTTTCTTTATCGTTTTCAATCAGAAATGGCCTGCACCTGGTTCGCCCGAAATAATTCTATCTCATATGCATTATTTATTTATGGACTATATTTTTACTGCTCTCTTTTCATTGTAGCTTAAAGAAATTACTGTTTAGAATATGTTTTCCATATTAGATCATCAATAATCCCTGTTAAATATAAACTAACGAATAGTAGTCATAAGATGCGACATGACTAAATAAAACAATAACAAATATTATTTCATTAATTGACGAATTACATAACAAAATTACGTTCAGATAAAATAAAATCGTTCACCTCTGGTAAATAAAGAATATCGGAACGGGATTCAAAATATATAATCAAATTAAATATGTTTTTACGCAGTCGTAACAAAGGATGGGATAAAATCGCAAATTATCATGAATCATGCACGTCTCACAGACAATAACAAAGATTGAAATCAATGAACAGCAAATACACCTCGTTCAATAATCAACAGTGACGTTATCACATTAAGCTTACTACGTAGCCGTTTTCTGACCTTTATGTCTTGCGAGCGAGGACGTTTTTCTCGTTTCTAATTTCTGTTAAAAATAAATAACTGATGTAGAGAACTAGTTTGACGTTTTAATGAGATATATATTATATGACAATTTTTTTTATTATTCGATTTTCGATTATTCACTAAGATGTCCAATTTCAATAGGATTTTTTAAAGTTTTGGTTGACAAAGATAAGTCCATATATGTATTAAGTAACTGTAATCCTGTAGATCCTAAACCAAATCCTGCATGATAAGCGAGTGTTTAATATGTAACAGCAACTCTGTGATATTTATGTTTTTCCCAACGTAATGGTGACATATTTGATCTTTGCTTTGATTAATGCAGTTTTTATGTCTCTCGTAATTTGAATAGAGTGGCTTATGAATACATTTTATTGCCGTATATTTGAATATAGCTATTGTATTTATAAAGTGAAACATAAATAAGTAAATAAATGAACTATCTATCTATCTCTATATCTACTCACATAAAGCAGTGAAGGTGTGACAATTAGAACAGATTAAAAGTAGAGGTAGATACGTTTATTTAGTGTTTTCACGATAATTACAAATAGCGGCCATAATAGTGGTTGATGATTACTTAATCGAATCCTACTAGTAGTAGTAGTTGTAGTAGTAGTAGTTGTTGTAATAGTTGTAGTGGTAGTAATAGTAGTAATAGTAGTAGAAGAATTAATCATAGTAGTATTGGTAGTAGTTTACCTAATAGTATAGTAGTAGATATATAAATGGTAAACGTAGTAGTAGTAGTGGTCAGAGTTGTAGTAGTAGTAGTCGCAGTAGCAGTAGCAGTAGTCATAGTAGTAGTACCAGTAGTCGCCCCTGCACCACCACCAGCGGCAACAACTTAATCAATCAAAATTGGTTTTTATCAAACAAAATCAATACCTCCTACAGGTGTGTGTTGATATGTGTGTTATTTAATCTTCTATGGATAAACATAATGTTTAGTTCTAATTCCGGACAAGGACACCTCCATTTATATAGCACTCGTCACTAGTAAATACTAGAAGAACAACATCTTAATGATGTCACACAAAAATCCACGAATCAACAACATTCTCTCCCCGTATATGTTATCAAGTGGCTTCAAGTGGGTGATCGATATCCAAAATAACTGATTATTTATATCTTGTTTTATTTCCTCCTTAATTAACCAATATACGAAGGCCAACAAGAAATGCCAGGAGGATAAGATTATCTCATACGGCAATATTACCATAGATAAGAAGTCCATTCATGTTAACAAGATATATAGTTAACAAAAGGTCACACTAATATGTCAGGTTCGTGATATTTCTTGTTGGTATTAACCATGAACATTAATCATTATGACACTTGTCGATTATTTATGAATGTCTAGAGTTCTACATTCAGATCAGTTCTACATATCTATAGATAGCCAAACCATGTGTATTTATACCTCACGTAATAAAATCATTAAATATTTAATTCCATTCCAACGGATACTAAATACTTCCATTGTTTTCAATTCATATTTATCCAGATCTGCATATATATAATGATCTGGGACATAAAACCTAACAATCGCTTCTTGGAAAACATTTTAATCAACTAAATATAAAAACCACAAAATGGATCTTTATGTCTTCAGTAAAAATGTCTATATATGAATATATATATATATATATATATATATATATATATATATATATATATATATATCACGTAAGTTGCTTTTTTTGTCATGCTTGTTCCAGACTGTCACAGCTGGTTCAGTGCTAACCCATTGTTGAATACTGCACAGATTAACACATGGATGTTCCAGTTTGTACACACATATTTACCCTTTTCTGCCCATTGTTGTCACATCTGGATCCAAACATTTAGCAGACTTGCCGCTAAATTTGTTTGATCTACGTTTTGCTATGTTGAAATTATGAAATGTGTGTCTTAAGTTTTATATTTATTGCAGTATTTATACAAAATTTAATATTGATTTAAATCATACATCTCAGTTTAACAATAAGTTAATGATGTCATAATTACATATTAGCCAATTTGCATAGTGACAAAATAATCCTGATGTATGTTTTTCACAGGTAAAACATTTAACCAAATTGTAACTATGAATTGTTCCAAAGGAAAGATTAGCGTTTTCATCACGGTTTTTAAAATGTGATAACGTGTAAGTCAATCTAATTACATCACAAACGCAACCATATTAATATTACAAATCACTGTTGATACACTTCGTGACTTAAGACTATCTAAAATTGATTATAAGGAGAGCTATATTTACCGGAACATTCGTCACCATTAATATAAATGGCGATTTTCTGTCGATCAATGGTTATATTTTAATAAATCCGCAAATGTCATTTATATTTTTACTTCATATTTATAATCATCCAGAAATACAGATGACTATCATTGTAAAACAATTGATTGAGATAGCCCCAATATTTGCTGTCCATGATGAAAAATCGTAGTTTTGGTTCTTGGTTAAGTTTGTTTATCTTTAAAACAATATCAACGAAACATTGTCCAGCTCTCTTCTTCATCGACCAAATCGAAGACAGTAATTCATCAACGACAACAATTAGATTTAGACATCTAAGTCAGTAAGTTTACATTTATTAACATCACTTCACCAATTTAGAGAATATTGATGCATCTACGTACCCTCAGTTCGGTGACAGGTTGACAACAAGAGTTGCATTTCACGACAATTAATGATTATTGGAGACATTTTATCTGATCTCTGTTTATTTGATTATACCCTTAACTTAGCAGAAGAATTTCAATCACACGAGATTAGATTATTCGTTACTAGCACACGAGATGACAAGGAAAGTCTATCACTTATTTCTCATATCAAATTAACTTTACATATAAAAATAGAATTAAAACTATTTATAGCGACCCGAATAATGACAAATTATGATTTTTTTCTTAAACACAAAATAAAACAAAATAAACACATCATTAATTAATGGATTGGAACTTCAGTTGACAATTGACAGGTCAATAAAACTATAAACTTATATATATATATATATATATATATATATATATATATATATATATATATATATATATATATATATATCAGCTAATAACAGATTTTGTACAATGGCTGTTGTTTGCTGGTTTGTTATTACTTAGAGAAGAAAATATCATTACATATCCCTACAAGATCCAGTATCTGTGAGAAAATGCAATAATGTATATTCATCTTCTATATATATCATGGCTCAATGAACAATGAAAAACAAACCGCGATTTCGGCTATTTCGGCTACAGTCTATTGTAGTCAAAGTTTTCTTATAATCGCGGAAACGTAGACAAAACTGATTAATTATCTGTTTGATAAAGAAAAGGGATAGGATCGTAATGACGACAGCGAACAAACTGTACAAATAGGAACAATTTGCACAATCTTCCCGTTGGACCTTTCCCTAACACAATCCCTACATCCACATAATAACGTTGTCAGCTGGCTTGTTGTATTTCTTTATGATATCGTCTTCTTGTATCTCTCAATAAATAGATTGACACGACTTGGTAAAACATGTATACTGATGACGAGCCATATATGAAAATAGAGTTCATGGAAATCCTGATATCATTATGTTTCAATTGCCACTACATGTAATCCGGAAAAACCTTCATCCAGTCATAGACATTCGTTGTTGTATATTCAGCTTCACGTACAGGGTATGGCGGCGGTTTTGTGTGTAATCGTTCTGCATTGCGAATAAAAATCTAAATGTTGTTACTTTGTTAATTAAGAAGCATTCAGACTAGAACTTCACTAAAAAGGCTTATATTAGTGAAAGAGCTTAATTGGAACGCGTCTTGGTATGACATTTACTTGCGATTGTACTTTACTTGACCTTTATAAGAAACAGGTAATTAAGTTAAAACCGATGGATTTAACCTGAGATAGCATATTGTTTTTCAGCGTTTCGGAGTAATGTTGGATTCATATCAAAACGCTTGCTCGTTTATTCGGTAGGGGAACTGCGTGAAGTTATTGTAGTTAATGGTTAAAATGAAATCCGGGCAATTTCTGTCATCTGATCCTGAATAGCTTGATGCCTTATTTTGATAACCCCAAATACCAAGGATATCAATTAACCTTAAATAATGCATGATATAATAGTCGATGGGAATACTATCAATTTTATGAAGCTAAATGTTCCTTCCCAAGATTGATACTTTATAGTCTGAGCTCTTTTTCTCTCATAACTATTATGGTTATAAATTAAACGTTAGTAAGTAGTAAGGAAAAATATCGATTTATTGACAGTAACTATGACAAAATTGTTATCTCTCTCCTGATTAACCAGTCTGTAGCACCGCCTAAACAGGAAAATGTCTGAAGATGGAACAAGTCTACTGGCCTAAAATCTAAAATCGTACACGTTAATAACACACACACACACACACACACACACACACACACACACACACACACACACACACACACACACACACACACACACACACACACACACACACACAACATATATATATATATATATATGGAACAATTATTTGGTTTCTGTTAATATGATCAGAACAAGTAGAACGCAAATATAACTTATAACGTGACTTATCTAAAATAAAAAGTTAATCTAAGATATTTTAACTTACGTTTTGATATAAACTTATATTAAACTCAAAATCTGTGCTTATTACGTTTCAGAAAAAAGATGGTAGTTTTTCTTAAGTTGAAGTATTCAGATAAAGAAGACCAATTTATCTAACTATCCGGGAGATAAAGTTTGCTAGTTCTAGAGGACATAAACATTCGTTATCATAATTATAAACCTACACGTCTGAGGTAACAAACCTAAATCATCCACGTAAATAAATAAACAATATTGTTTTGTGGAACAAAATTTATTATTTGTTATAAACGTCTAAAACTATCTAACTAAATACATAAAATTTTATAATAATAATATATCAGAGATATACGAGAGTAAGCGGAGTGCTAAATGATTATATATTACATCGAATATTTCAAATATTCAAGACTTAGTGTAAACAGATTACGAATTCATGCAAAGCCACGAATACCTCATCTCCAACGTTTATTGTAGTCTTTAAAACATTTATGAATCAGTAGCTAAGTGAGTTAGTAGGCTTTAATAATACATGGGCACAAAATGTAATTTCCAAAATACAAAGTGAACAAATTCTAAACTCAATACCGATAAACATTATAATCTTGAAAGCTGATTACGAGATTCCGAAACAAAACAAATGCCATAGATACAACAACATTATTGTGATCTCCCCATACAGGATATATATATATATATATATATATATATAAGCTATTACGCAATTTGACTTCGCCGAAGAGGTCGGCTGATCTCTCGTACGGTGAACAGTGTACACTACTACAGTCGCATTTCCAACCGGAACCAAATACGATTCTTCAGCGCTACAATTTCTACTCGACATACAGGAAGACGAATGACTTTCTGGCTGAACTGCAAAATTTGGCCAGAAGTTGTGATTTTGGCCAAACAAAGGCTGGTGCGCAACGACGATTGTTGAGGAAAACTGATCTTTATTTCAAAAAGGCTCTAAAAATAGCATTGTCCATAGAATCAGCTGCCGCTAAAACTGCACAGCTAAGCTCGCCTGTGTAAATGGCGACGCTTCGAGTGTCGAACACCACGTGACCAACGCAAACAAGGAAGAAGTGAGAGAAGAAACCATCTGCTCATATTCGACGGAAACCAGCGGAAGAGTGTCGCTTCAAGAATGCCCAATGCCACTACTGCGACAAGGAAGGACACATCATGAGTAACTCTTTCGCAAAACAGAAAGCGGAAATGGGGAAAGGAAACCGCACTCATCAGTTGTTCAATGCAACAGGACCACGTCCTTACAGGATCAGCACTGACATACGGTAAGGCACTGTTGATGGAGGTGCACACAGGTGCCACGCTTCCAGTTATCAGTGAGAAAAGTTTCAGGAACATTGGCGAAACACTACACGTCCGAAGATCAAAGCCACCAAAGACAACAAAAGGGCAAGAAATGGGATGCAACACGACTTGCCACTGATGGTTGTACTTGGCGGCGGACCAAGTTTGTTGGGCAGGAACTGGCTGGGCCGGCTCAAACTCGAACTGGATTGGGGGGAGATTCACTAATTGAACCCTATAAACACGGAGAAGATGCAGAATCCTTGGTTGCAGACGGAACTGAACAAGTACGCCGTAGTAGTTGAAGACTCGCATCAGGCGGTCAAGACAGAGCCGGCTAAGATATATGTTAGTGACAATGCGGGGCCGCACCTGTTGTTCCGGTAATGAAAGCACACAAAACGTACGTATCTGCGGTGACTACAAACTCACCGTGAACCAGGTGGCAACCTTGGACAGGTATGCCATTTCCTTAATGGAAGACCTATGTGCCCAAATGGGGAAAGGTAGCATGTACACAAAGTTCGACATGCGTCATGCCTATGAGCAAAAATAAGCTGCACTCGGATAGTCGCAAATTTATAACAATCAACACTCCCCGAGGACTCTTCACGTACAAGCGAATGTCGTACGGTGTGCTCTCTCTTAAACGGTATACCAAACAGAATGGTGTACCTAGACAATATGTTGGTGATAGGACCAACCGAAGAGAAACATTTGCAAACACTTGAGCTAGTGCTAGAACGCCTTGTTCAAGTCGGTTTCAGCCTGAAAGCATTAAAATGCAGTTTCTTTAGTGAAGAAGTAGAATGCGTAGGTCATTGGATAGACGCAGAAGGAACCCACTCTTCCGGTTTGATACTCTCAGCAATCCGCAAGGCGCCGACTCCAACCAATATCACTGAATTACGATTCTATCTTGGGATGGTTAACCACTACGGTTGTTTCTTGCCCAATCTAGCGACGGTCATGGCACCAATGCATCAACTGCTCAGAGAGGACACAAAGTGGTACTAGAGGAAAGCACAATGAGAAGCTTTCGACAGAACGAAAGAGATGCTGAGCTCGCCACAGGTGGTAACACATTTCTACTCGTTCAAGGCGTTGACCCTGACATGTGATACCTCTCCATATGGCATCGGATCCGTCCTGGCCCAGGTCATGGAAAATGGTACAGATAAACCAATCGTGTATCACAGCAGAAGTCTTTCACCGTCTGAGAAAAACTACGCACAGATCTATAAAGAGGTTTTGACCGCCATCAATGGACTGAAGAAGATTCACCAATACTTATGGGGTCGCAAGTTTACCGTCGTCATTACCCACAAGCCACTTCTGGGATTGTTCGGTGAAACAAGGGCTGTTCGCATATGTTGTCTCCACGTATGCAGCACTGGGCATTGACACTGGATGCATACGAGTACCAGATTTTCCACAGACCAGGCCAAAGGATTCCTCAAGCAGACGCTCTTAGCCGCTTTTCAGTAGGTGGCGCTCCGAGAGACATACCTGTGCTAGCTTACACGATACTGACAATGCAGTTTTTGGACATGTCTCCAGTCACTTCAAGTGACATACGCCGAGAAACCACTGGCTGTCATAAGTCTTCATTAGGACGAGGCAAGGATTCCTACATCGCAAAGACGACGAATGCATTAAGCCCTACTTCCAAAGAAGAGATGAAATCAACATCCATTATGGCTGTCTCTTGTGGGTGATACGAGTGATCATTCCACGTAACTACCGCAAAGCACTGCTGGAAGAACTTCACAATTCACACTCGTACGCATGAAAGCCATAAGTCGCAGTCTGATGTGGTGGCCAGGTATCGATCAGGACATCGAGAAAACGGTCACAACCTGTGATATTTGCCTGCGTAGCTGACCTAGACCTACAGAAGCTCCCTACAACTATGGTCATTCCATGATCAACTTTGGTCGCGACTGCATATCGATTACGCACTATGGGTAGAATGATACTCACCTTATTTCGGGCTCCACCTCAGCCACGACTATCAGTAAACAGCAACAGCCATTCAGCACTAACTGTATCCCTGATGTTATCTTCAGTGACAACGCTACGGGATTCATTAGCGAAGAATTTTGAGGGTTGCTGTCGACAAAATGGCATCAAACATATTACGAGCTCACCCCATCACCCTGCAACAAATGGTTTGCAGAACGAGCCGTAGGGGTGGTGAAAGAAGAAGTGAAACGCATGTAAGGAAATGACTTAGAAACTAAGCTATAACGCTTCCTCTTCGACTACGGGATCACGCCACAGTCAACGACAGGCATTGCCCCGTCGGAACTGCTGATGAAGAGACAGCTGAAAACAGGTCTTCACCTCATCAAGACAGATATCGGTAGGAAGGTCATTATCATGCAAACCAGACAGAAGACGACACACGATCGGCACGCGAAGGTTCGTATCTTCAAAACTGGTGATCTCGTGTACGCTCTACAATAACATGACAACCCAGCAAGCTGTGTACCCGGCACCATCGAACAACAAACGGGACCCGTATCATATACCGTGCGCCTTGAAGGTGGAGCACCCTTCGTCGTCACATCAACCAGCTAAAAGGAAGACTGGCGAGTCACCAGATACAATACAGTACAATACGATACGATACGATATTTTATTTGACAACAAACATAACACGTTCAATACATACAAATAGAAAATTAAAAGAATATGACAAATATAATGAACTATTCTTGTGTCTAGGTGGGGCGCCTCCATGGTCTAGCGGTAGCGTGCTGGACCACAGATCACTACCACCCATGTTCAAATCCCGGCGTGGGCATATCTGAAGGTTGTTTCGTCTTTCACTTCGTCTCATTATCTTTGGAAGTCGCTCGGCCAATTTAGCCTTCCTTGTGCACAAAAGTGGCCGTAAAACATCAATCAGCATCATCATCTTGTGTCTAGGTGTCCACATAGCCTCACGGGCTGTCTATCTGTGACACATCAATAAACATATTAGGGTTGTTAACATTAGCAAGACTCTCACAACAGTCGGGATATATAACAAAATGTTTGGTAGTTGTTGAGAGTCGTGGGGACGAGCATCTTGGCCATTATGATGGCATCATCAGTATTAATATGTATTGATAAGTTGTTTCTTTAGATGCGTGATGAATGATTTAATAGTTTTCATTGAGTTAAGAGTTACGGGGATTGAGTACCAGATTTCATGACCTTTGTCACGTAGACTATTGGATGCAAACGTTATACGTCGTTGTGTTATACGAGGTTTACTTCTGTTTCGGGGGTCATGGGTATATATATTATCATCAAATGTAATGATTTGTATGATTGGATCAGGGACGTTTTCTTGGGAAAACTTGTACATTTATTTAGCAACCTGAAGTATATATATGCCATGTAGTTTCAAAATATTTAATTTATTAAACAATGGGCTGGTGTGCGCATTATATGAAGCTTTTGGAACAATTCAAATGGCATGTTTCTGCTTAATAAATATTTTATTTATATATGTACTGTGAGTGGAACCCCAGAGTGAGATTGCATAATCAATATATGGATATATTAAAGAATAATATAGTGTAATTATCTGATTGGTATTCAATATATGCTTTCCCTTTCTTAAAACGTTTATTGAGTTTATTCTTAATGTTATTTATGTGATCATGTAATTGTAGTTTTCATAAATATAAATACTAAGGAATTTTATGACACTTTCTGTTCAATAGCTTCCTTTATATTTTTGTCTAATGGCTTAGAGCTAGTTTTAAATATAGGATAATTAGTTTTCCCTATGTTCGGTGATAGCTTATTTGCCCGAAACCACCCTGTCGATGAATCATGATCAGAGTTTACAGATTTAAACATAGTTGGAATATCTTCTGAAGTCAAATAAATAGTTCTGTCATCGGCAAATAGAATAGATTTATATTAAATAAGACAGTTTGAAAGATCGTTTGTGTATACAATAAAATGTAATGAACCTAATACAGAACCCCGTGGAACTCCACGTGGAATATTGTACGTGGATGATATCCTGTCTTTATATTGGACCAATTATGTTCTATTACTGAGGTAAATTGTGAGCCACTTCAAGTCCCCCCACGTACCTCATACCATTCAAGTTAAAAAAAATATTATGATCAATTGTGTCAAAGGTCTTGGAGAAGTCCAGAAATACACCAATCGTACTTTGATTCTTTTCGATTGATGTAATTGTTTCATTTACAAATTCATGTATTGCTTTTGTGGTTGAGCGTTTTTGTCGGAATCCATATTGATCGTGGAAATAAGAAGTTATACAGTCGTTTATGAGTATTTTGGAAATAGTTGGTAATAATGATATTGGTCGAATCGATTTATATATTGGGGTGATTTTTGCTAGTTTGAGTGATTGAGGAACTATTCCAGTAGATGGAGATTTGTTTATCAGTATTGTGACTGGATATGAAGTTTCATATTTATCTATTTAATTAATGCAGGAGTTATTCCATCGTATCCGGAACTGTTTTTAATTGAATCAATTAATGTGGCCACTTCATTTGGATCTATTCGTGCTCAGAACATGTTTTGTTCAGATTTATTTCCCATAAAGGTATCAAAGTTAAATTGGTATGTCATTTGCATATTGTTTGCCAATATTTGTAACAAATTTGCAAAATTATTTGAAATCGTTTGTGGGTCATTAATTTGCTTGTTATTACTTTTGAAGGTGTTGGAGGTATCTGTTTATCCTTTGTTCTACCTATAAGTGTATTTATTGTGTTCCATGTTTTACGTATATCATGTCGATATTTGTGAATAATTCACCATAATATATATCTTTTCCGTTTAAGTTTATTGTACATACAACGATATTGACGGAACTTTACAGAATGCTGATATGTTTTGTTTTTACCAAGTTTATTAACTTCAGGAGACGACGTTATTCGACCTTTCGTCATCCAAAGATCTCTCAATATGAGGGAGGCTGGTATTACGATGATTTTCTCTTACGTTTCAGAATGTATGATATCAGCCTCATTTGTATTCCTTTGTATTCGGTTGTTATAAACAGTTCCAATCTGTACTTTTTATTGCATTTGATGGTTTTGTTTTGCCGGGGTGGGTTATTGCTCTCGAAAGAATTATTTTTAGTTTGTTATTAATTCTGTATGTATGGCAGCCAACAATTGTGAACATTGGCAGATGGTCCGATATGATAATTGTAGGACTGCCAGAATGTATGTTTGGCCGACGTCTTGTGGATATCTAGATATTGTCAATCAATGTTATTGTTGTATATGTGTGTGATACGAGTGGGTTTAGTTAGCGTAGGAAGGAACCCGTTAGTTACAAGTGTGTCTCATAGATATGGAGTGTTTTTGTTTTGGTCAGTTTCGTACACATTAATTGAACTGGTTTCGTTTTAGTATTCGGTAAACGAAATATTTCACCTCAAACTGCTTTAAGATGATCGGAGTATACTTCAATAAATGGATTAAAAATGCCTGCTACATTAATTGCTAGATCGTCTCTTACTTTGAATATATATTTATCGTTTGTTTATATATATATATATATATATATATATATTGCCACTGCACTCCTGTTCGGGTTTGATTGATTATTATAAACAAAATTATAATCTGAGTTATTGAATTGGTATAAATTAACTTCAGCTAAGAACGTTTCACATAACATTATGAAGTCGATTATAATAATTGTCTCTTGTACCTCTGTAATAATCAGCTTTAGATTATCTATTTTTGCAGGGAGACTGTGAATATTAAGATGGAGGGATGTGTAAGTGTAATTTGTATCCTTGTCACGGGTTGGCTGAGCAATGATGGAGCATATATTATTCAAGTCTGAGTATGGAGAAGTTAACTGGAATATATTAGGTTGATTTTCTTCTGGATTTTCAGTATCATGGTCCTCGCTAGGGAAGATACTTGGATCCATGTTATGGTCCACTGGTACAATTGTATTATCATTTGCCGCGTTCAATAGTAATAGTTGTCATTATTAACGTATATAATGGTAGATCCTCAGCAGTAGCACCAAAAAGACCAGGTGTATCCATTACCCATAACTGAGAACTAACTGTTTGTAATCTCAAAAGATTTGTTATAGCTACTAATATACTATCTTGAAAGGTCAGCCTCATGGCTGTCACCACCTCTAAACAAATTATATCCAAAGGTATTCTCTGTATGATGACACGACTCGATGGACTCATTTCTTTTGATAATTATATTAAACACACACACACACACACACACACACATATATATATATATATATATATATATAATATATATATATATATACACACACACACACACACACACACAGAGAAAATGGCAAACTAAAATCAATACTACAAAAGGGTGATGATAGTATTATAAGATAGTAAGTACACCACAAAGATGATAAGTAGTACTGGTACTGCAAATAATAGTGGTACTACAAGTTAATCATGGGTAGTACAAAATAATGGTGATAATTCAATATAGTAATGTTACTACAAAATAGTTATTAATAATTGTTGTATTAAAATTGGTGATGCTTTTACCTGTCCGTTTCAGGTAGTTTTAAAGTATTCGCGGAGACTGTTTACCAATAGATGTTTACCAATAGGAGTCTTTCCCGTCCAGGATTTTGTATTCTGCAGTTTGGGATCCTTGAGTCCTATTCCTGTTTCCCGAATTTTGCGCGTAAGGCCGTTTCAATAGTGGCTCGTTCTATGTTAGCCCACTTTCGATTATCATGATTGATCTTTTTACCCGTTCGCAGAATATCTACTGGATCAGATGTAGACATGCTATAGGCCTCCTCTCTATCGTAACCTTCGGCGAAAGCGGCTCTCATTAACTGATAATATTGTTCGACGTTACAGTAGCTGACGTCATAAACTGTGAAATGACAACTGTAGAGGTCACTATAAGGTTATAACGAACTACCGAAATAAATGACGATATCGGTAGTGATGGTAGTGAGTTCATCAGTAGCAAATGCAATGTTAGCAATATCACTTATCGTGTATGATGGATCCCAGTATCTTATGTCTTCTGCCAATTTCAACAGGGAACTGTTCATTTATCTACAGCCACGACTCATATCAGTGTTCCGGTAAAACGTCGGACACGTCGGACTTGACCGACGCGTGTGACGTCACCAGTCCGACGATTGTCACTATGACGTCGGTCTAAATGTCAGAGGACCAGTCAACAATAATCGATCCTTATTTTTACGTATTTTAGCACATACCCTGCTGTACCGAACAGAACGTATACGGTACTGGATCAGTTCATAACATTTTCGCTCTATTTTTCACCGATTAGCAATGACCTAATTATATCGAGTGCGCTTTTTGATGCTCTCGTATTGATGTTTCGTCACTCATGCGCAGAGTTTTTATTTCAGAATCACTCTGAGGACCTTAGAAATTAACAAAAATTGGGGGGACGTACATTACAGCGTCCCCCCCCCCCACACACACACACTGCTGTTCGCGCGTTGTGCTCGTCTCTACATTATGTCCTGCGTTTCTGCATTGTGTCCCATGTTAACAACATTAACATAGGACATAATATCAGAGTGTTTCAAAAGTTTTTCCTTAACACTTCTCTTATTCTGTAGGTTTTTAGCATCACGAAAAACTTTCATGCGATCTGGGAAGTGAGTGAATATATGCCTTATAAAGCTTTTGTATAAAACGCCAATAATTAATATTTTTCTCCAATAATAAGTCCAATTTTGTGTTATAAATAGAGAAAACCTAAATATTATATTTCTCTTTACTGTTCTACGTCATAATTAAGCAATACAAGTGTTCACTTCCTGTAAGGGATCATATAAGTCCAGGAGGCTTCTTTATAATGGCATACAATTAGGTGATTGGACTGCTAGAGTAGTAGACGAAATGTTAGTGACATAATTTTGAGTAAGATCTATCTTTAGTTTATTATTAATAACGGAATATTAATATATAATTACCTTGTTTTCCGATGTCAAATTATTGCCAAAAATAGCTTGTGGCACACTTTTTATAATTAAATGTCATTATAAAGTTTATATGCTTTTTTTTTTTTGCGCAGGATCCTGTTATTATTTGAACAAAATATTTGAACTATTAAGCATTAACAGGACATCATTAGTTTAGTTGTCTTGCAATAAAAGTTCAGAAAAAGTTTCCGTATTTAATTTATGTATCATTTTCTCGCTGAAGAAGATATCACTAAAGTTTTACGGTTTTCAAAATTAATCTTTCATTCTTTGGTTAAATTATTTCTCCAACCATATTTACGACTATTTTATTTAAACCAATTGAGCCGTTAGTAAATTAGAACCAATTAGTCTCCGGTAATAATCTATATAGTTTCACTTAAATGCGTTACTTTGACTGCGAACTGTTACTTATAGTGTTAGTCAATGAAAACACAAAATTGAAATCAATAAGTCTGAAGCATGATGATGTCAAAAACCAAAACAAACCAGCCGCGCTTTGCATTGTGGGATTTATAAGACTGTTAAAATGTGGTGTTCGTATTAAATCACAATAAAATTATATTTAACGAAAAGAAGAAGAATAGAGTCCAGTATATTGGTAAATTTAATTTATTATTTATGGATATAATAATATGGTAAATTGCACTTTATTTACCAAGATTATTATGTATGATCTGATGGATAATAATATTGTTAAATTACACTTTATTTGCGCCTTTCACTGTTTCAGTCAATCCGTACACTGACACTAATTATAAAAATTTGACTCGCAGATTGTCATTTCGAATTAAAACTACCCAACGCTTTCTTAGCGTTTGATCCCGTGGCAAACACATGCCAACTCAAATGTTTATATTGCTTACTAGTGGCATGACAACACGGTACGCAGGAGTTAGTTTTTGGCATGAATATAACAGATCCGGAACATTGACGTTTACGGTTAAAATGGCGGGATTATCACGGTATTATCGCTCAGCGGACCCCCTATAAATCCCACAATGCAAAGCGCACCTGGTTTGTTTTGGTTTTGGACGTCATCATGCAATGGGTATATTGTATCACTTTCACTAGGAACTTCAGTTTCTCAAAACATGGAATTGATAATTAGTTGGTGATCTTTGGATAATAAATTTAGAATAAAAACTTATTTGTTGAATCAAAAACACATCCTTAGATATCTTGGATACCACCCTCTTTGGATATTATATATTATATATAGTGAAGCGTCGGTTTATGACATTAATATAAACATGTGACGTGATGTGAGACGAAACAAATTATCAGAACTACTTAACAAAACTATAATATTATAACTATATTAGGCAAAAAGGTAACATTTTAATTTAACAGTGGTTCTGTTTTGAGAAACTTAATACTAAATATATAAATATCGTGTCAGAAAATAGTTTGAACTTATTAATTATACCATGATGTAATGTATTTTGAAATATTGTAAAGGATAGATTGAAAAATTGATCGTGTATTAGAGACATAAAAGCTAACAGTTAACCTATAAATCTTTGCTTTTCAATTAAAATAAATATTTCAATCAAATATAGTTTGTATTACCAAATTGCTAAAAATGGTCTTTGTTAATCCTTAATGTAATATGGATATTATTTTAATGCTTTCATTGTTCTATCATTCATCAGACGGCTTTAGCTTACAGTAATTAATTTTTAAGTCTTTGTCGTTACTGTCAGAGATTCAATCAAGATAGAGGATCAGTCAATGTCTCGAGTAATATCAAAGGTTGTTACGGTAAAATACTGAATGTTATCGTTGGCAAAATGTAGGTTGGCTTTGTATTGATGGCTATAAACAAATCCTGTTAAAGACCCTCAATAAAGTTACTGGACAGAGTACAGTTGTCTAATGATCGACTGCTAACACGCAATGAAAGAATAGACGGGTACGTAGATTCGACGTGAAGTACATATCATTGTATAACATAATAGTTTAAACTTTTAAATTGTTGAGAGGAATAGCATCAACTTTTCTCACTGATGTTGTGTAATGAGTAGATCAGTTAAGTTGTCACTGTATTAGGTTTTTCTCACCCGAAACTTTTCATTATCTCTATGTTGCGTGTTATATATTATTATTATTATTATTATTATTATTATCCTTTTCAAATGACGACACATACAAACCTTTTGTCCAACTGATCTAATAATATCAGTTATTATGTATGTAAACTGATTGGTTAGTATACACAAACACAACAGGACTCGAACACAAAACACACCTACGAAGTATAATTATACGATATGTAAATACATTATTTTACTTAGAACATAAAGACGAACAGTGTGTAGGTTTATACATACATATATATATATATATATATATATATATATATATATATATATATATATATATATATAGACGTCGATGACTTACCACAGTATTAATATATAATGGACATATATTACTCATTTAAACACAACATATCAACTATATATGATACTGAGTGTCATTTACCCGTATATGTGTGATAACGATTTGTTATCATATTACCTGTGAGTTGTCACAGTTATATCCAGTATATTATCATATGAAGATAAAGAATACATACAAGTTAGAAAATATCCTACTATTTCACAACTACCATTCTTAATGATAACAATTACTGTATTTATACTCTTTGGTGAGAGGGCAAACGCAGTGATTTCGAAATTCTATTAAATAGTTCATTTGGAAAATTATGGCTTAGTATTTTCATCACCGAGTTGGCTATTTCTTCCATCTCCGCGCTTTATGTTGTTATTTATAACGGAACGTACGAGCGATCGTACATATTCCTCTTAGTAATGGGTGGGCCGAGGCACGTGATGGCTGAAAGAAGCTGCCCAAGATTTTACCAACCGAGATAAAGGTCAAACAGATAATCTCACGTAGCACAGCAAGATACCAAACAATCTCTAACCACGACCATCACGTCATCGCTCTAGATTTATATATTGCACCAACATCTTCCGGTTTAATTTAATTTTTTTTTAATCAAAACAAAAGTGTACGAAATATTCAATCCTCAAGTCATGTCTGGATGTTAATACCTGGCCGTACTGTAACGCGTTGTCTGTTCATTCACCCTGTGATGAAAACGTTTCCGGATCGAATATTCTGATTCAGCATCATTTTCAGAGCATCGATAAACCCTCGATCTCGATTCCTGCCTCCTTGTCGATGCCCGTACATCTGGTAACGGGAGCGGCGCATGTGCTCCGCTTTCCAATCGTCGTCCGTCCAGAGCTGAAGGACATCGAATTCGACTGAAGTTCCATCTGGCGGCCCCTTCGACCTACCCGAGACCGATAGGCGTCGCCACGGAGGCACGAACAGAGCGCCACCTTGAAGCTCTCCCGGAACGTCTTCGACATGAAGGCGTACACTATTGGATTGACACAGCTATTCGAGTAGGCGAGAAGGGCAAACGTTTGTCGTAGAGGTTTCAGTGGCCCATAATGAAGGCGATTTAACACCCGAAAGGCGACCAGCACGTTGTCAATTAGTAATGGTGTCCAACAGATGACGAATAACACGATTACTGCGACTAGCATCTTGACAACCTGAAAATATAATTGAACTTTTAAACTATGTTTCGGTCAGGGCTTCGGATATTTTAGGTATAATTAATGCCACTCTCCCTGGGACAATATGATGGTGATCCTGGATAAGCTGTGGAAGTATTTGGGAGAACCCAGTATCATTTTAAGATTTATTACCGTTATCATTTTAATCAAAATTAAGGAACGGATGGGGCTGCGTATAAAGCAAAATCCATGCGATATAATTTATTGATTTATCACACATGTTTTAACATTTCTCCTTCCACTCGTTAAAAAGTGCTGCTCAGTATATATTATTCCCATAAATCCTTGGTAACGCGCGTAAAACATAAAATAAGGAATGGTGATGAGGAGACATGATATGACTAGATAATAATTACTTCAATTATTATTATTTCAAGTGGCTAGTCAAAATTATATTTAAAGAAATTAAATCCTCTGTCTTTGGTCAACACAAGAGAACGAAACAGCATTCAAAATATGTCATCAAACTGTTTTTAAACAGTGCTCATATAGTTTTGGATAAAAGCGAAGATTTGCGCGAATCGTGCACGACTCGCATAAATATGAGCAAAAATCGATCATCAGAAATCAGTGAGCGACTTCATCATATTAAGCTTATTGCTTACCTGTTTTCTAACCTTTATGTCATCACCAGCTCCTTGGACGGTAGAACGGGCATTTCTCGCTGAGGATCTGTTGTTCTTAGTCAGTGAAGTCAAGCCGTTGTCCTGTTTCCAATTCCTGTTACTATTAGGAATAGGTGTCACAATTATTACGGTATAGATATAATAATAATAATAATAATAGTAGTAGTAGTAGCCGCAGTTGCAGAAACCAATACTAGTTATGAATTAAATTTTTAATCAATGTATATTTGCATGTATGCGTATATGTGTGTGTAAGGTGACTAACAAGTTGGCGACAGTCGGCTCTCTCTCTCTCTCTCTCTCTCTCTCTTCTCTCTCTCTCATTATATATATATATATATATATATATATATATATATATATATATATATATGCTCGTCTCGATAAGAAGCCAACGTCATGGATTACTCGTCAATTTTGGATTCTCGACTAAGACGTTTACGGCCGCCAGCGATGTGTGTGTGTGTGCGCGCGCGTGCGTGTTTGTGTGTGTGTTATTAAATTAAAATGACAACATCTCCCCTGGCATATCACCTTTTATTAGTAAATGCTAAAACAACGAAGTTCATAATATATTAAATACCAGAGTACTCATTACTACATGATCTGTTCATTTCTTGAAAGACAAGAAGTCATCCCATCAGTATCAATTTATTCAAATGGGAAGTGGCTTCAAATGAATACTAGGTAGCTCAAATAACTGAATATTCATAATTTTCTTATTTTTTAATTATTTAAAAATGGCACTGATGCAATATATATATATATATATATATATATATATATATATATATATATATATATATATATATATACCACAAGTTAACATAAGGTTACAAGGAGCTGTAGACCTTCACTTGTTACGTCTTAGTAGCAGGTCGCCATAGCGTAGTAGACAGACTTTCCATGTTGTGGTATTGTTCTTCATGTGTTATGCCGTGCCATGCTGCCATATCCTTGATGGCATTTACCAAGTTGGTATAGATCATCGTGACTGAACAAAGCGACAACAACGTGACGGTAGTTATTTATTTTAGAATGTCTAACCTTGTACTAGAAGATAGACCATACACACATAAATAGCCAGGCCATATGATACCATATTTTCGCCGCGGTGCTGGTTTATACCTAACATAACAAAATAATCTATTTTTGTAATCCATTGGAAAATTGGAAAGCTAATCTTTGCCGATCTTAATTAACGTCAATAAATATTTCTATTGTTTTGTAGTAATACGTTTCCAGGTCTAAGCATCCGTAATGATTTGGCACGTAAAGAAATCTTATAATTACTTCTTGGAAAGCAATGTCAATCGCTGAAATATGAATGCTACAAATACATCTTAATGCCATAACTGGAAAAGTATCTACATCCCTAGAAATGGTTTTCAAAGATATAACAGGAAATGTGTTATCATTCATATTTAAGAACATCAAAGCGTAATTCATAATAAAGAAAGCCTCATATCTCGTTTAAACCAGACAACGGTGACAAGTTGAGATCTGTGGGATATCGTTGACAAACAATGATTCATCTTTGTTTAATCTTTCCCGACATCTGTCTATATACGAGCGCATTCTTTTCTCCGGGCTTCTTCCAAGTTATATTGCACTGTATTCATTTCATTTGATAGCTTCCATTTTGATAGCTTGCTGGGCTATTCATCCAAGACACTGACAGTATACGACGGTTACACCCAAATAAATATATGATAAAAAAGAAGGGAAGCGAAGTGAAAAATCAGAAGTGTCATTAACCGAAACACGCAGGAATTGGTTATGTTTGGCGACCGTTCACATTTTAAAACTGCACTCGAGTTCAAAATCAGCTGAATATTCTCGTAAATAGTTCTCGTAAAGTTATGAATATTATTTAACGACATATATTAAGGCAGAATAGGTCTGTACGCTCGACTATATGCGGACCAACATAATAATTATTTAACAGTTATATCATTGAGTACATTTCGGAGGCTATATTCCATAAAACCAGTAAATAATATCAACATATCGTCTCTTTGGATGATAATGATCGTGCATATATATATATATATATATATATATATATATATATATATATATATATATATAGTATATTTATATGATCAACACTAATTTGTTACATAATACATAGGGTTCAAAACTTCAATAACCCATTGATAAGGTTATTACTATGTATATATATATATATATATATATATATATATATATATATATATATATATATATATATATATATAGTATATATAGAAAAGCTGTCGCAGAATAGAAACATGGGAGAAAACCGGCTTGTGGAACAGGGACGCTATCCAAAACATTTTAAATAAGTGAGGAATAATAAGTTAACGTTTTGATTTTATTATTTATGAATAGTATAATAACGGCAGCAAGAAAATAAAACTAATAGATTTTAGAGTCTACAAATAATAATTAGATCATTAAATATTTATATGGAAGGTAGGACATTAAAAGCTACATCTTTTCTCAATTCAGTCATCAAGTAAAGTGATAACAGTTTCGAATTAGGTGTATATTTATCTATTGATATAAACTTCAATATTTTTTATTCCTTTAATATTTTACTAAAAATATTGAGATTTTCATCATCTTGAAATGAATATATCATTTTAATCTTGTTTTAATCTCATTTTGCTCATGACGTCATTATTACCGGTTGGAATGCAGCACTTAAACAGTGAAGTTTGTGTCTTTTGGAAAATATGGAATTGAAAAATATGATACGTTATTGACAATTCAATGGACCGGTTTTCTAAAGATCCAGCTAAGAAAAGAAAATGGGTGAATAAGGCGAAGATAAAAGATTAGAAAGTATGTCATTAGAGGTAAGAGCGATCTGAGCTCAGATACATTTTGTAGAAAATGTCTGTCAAGACAGAAGTTGAAATATATCAGTTTTGTAGTTTATATAACTCACCTTGTTATATTCATTTATTAATTTTCACAATATATATTCACATCAGATTAAAAATAAATATATTTTTTTATATATATATATATATATATATATATATATATATATATATATATATATATACACACACACACACACACACAAAGGTAACTTTATGTGAGTTACTGTATTAATATATCAGTATTACTGTCTCATACTGATTCAGTATTTAGTGTATTTAACTATAATTTTAGAGGAGAAAGATTTCATTCTATCAATCAACCAATTTCACCCTTTCTATTAGCTTGAGGCATTATCCGATGTCACAATTAGTGAAAGGTGGTGGTATCGGCATGTATGTGAGTGATAGATACGAATATGTTGTTCAAGAAGATTGATCTTTAAATAACAAATCCTTATTGGAGAGGTGTATCGGGTTCCGAATGCAAACTGTCAAAAATCTATTGCCAAATATGGTTAATTGTTGAATCAGATTAATGCTGAGAATGTTGATCTATTTATCGGGACTGATCAGAATATAAACTATCTCAATATTGACACTAATCACGCTACTGACCTGCTCAACGCATTTTTTGTCTGTTGGAAAGTTTCCAGTATAATCTCACGACCAACCAGGATAACATATACATCGGCTACGTTGATAGATAATTTATATGTAAGAATCAACAAACTTGATGAAACGTTGTCTCGTATATTATCTGTTGACTTGTCAGATCAATTACCAATATTAATTTATATGGTCAGGAAGACTAAAAGAAAACCAAAGCCACTCACTTTCAAATGTCGGAAACTAGATGATAATTAAGAACATTAAATCGCTTTTGGGTGTCACTGATTAGTTATGTCTTGATAAAATCAGCAATAAAGAAACACATGAAAGATTTGTTGATATTATACATGAATACACTGATATTATATATATATATATATATATATATATATATATATATGGACCATTAAAACTGTTCATATCCGACCTAAATGTATTACACGGAACCGTGGATGACCAAGAGGCACATGAAATGTTAGCAAAATGCACAAGAAAAAGTTATGAAAATCATTAAATCAACAACAAGTATACAATAAATATAGACATTTGTATTATATGCTGATTCGAAAGGAAAAAGTGAAATACTATGGAGCTTTATTATATAAATTCAAGGGTGATGTATCAAAAACCTGGCGAGTGTTGAAATTGGTTATTGGAAAAATGAGTGATATGACAGGGGTATATAATATATTAGCGCAGGCTTTTGTTCCTATTGTACAAATGTTGGACGTGATTTGGCATCTCAAATTCCCGATCCAAAGAAACCATGAACAACTTACTTGATACATAGAAATATAAATTCCATTTTCCTCAGACGTACTGACCCATTTGAAAAATACAAAATTATCACAAATATGAAAGAAAAGTTCAGGGGTTTGACGATATATCATGCATGTTTTTGAAGAAAGTGAAAGAAGAAATATCCCTACCAGTTAGCATGGTTGTTAATAAGTCACTTGAAAGTGGAATAATTACAAAATCTATCAAAGTTGCTAAAGTAGTGCCTCTCTATAAATCAGAAGTTAAAAATCAATTCTGTAACTATAGGCCTATATCGTTATTGCCGATTTTATCAAAATCACTAGAAAACGTTGTCCATAAAAAAAGATCATTGGAAACACACAACTTACTTTATAACGATCAGTATGGCTTTAGAAACCGTAACTCAACAGCCCAAGCAGTGACTGATTTTGTAATTGATAACACCAAAGCCAGATAAAATAATCAACACATACCCGCAATATATCTAGACTTGTCAAAGGCCTTTGATACGATAGATCATAAGATACTAATTAATAAATTGGAATATTATGGGGTTCGGGGACAATCGTTAGACTGGTTCAAAAGTTATTTATCTATTCGAACTCAATATGTACAATATAAAAATATATCTTCTGATAATCAATGTATCACATGCCGAGTACCGCAGGGGTACATTTTGGGATCCCTACTTTTCATAATTTACACAAATGACCTGCCACCTTCTCTTACAGATACTAAAGCCATATTGTTTGCTAACGACACTACACTATATTCATCTTCAAAAAAACCTGATGAACTTTATCACAAAATTAATAATGATTTAGATTGCCTATGTGACGAGTTCAAGGCTAATAAATTACCACTAAATATTGCCAAAACTAATTACATGTTTTTTTCCGTATGGGAATGATCATGCTAACAATACCTTTACTGTTTATATTGGTACTGATAAGATTCAACGAAAAGATGTTGTGAAATTTTATGGGAATGCATATTGACAACAAACTAACAGGGAAGGGGCACATTAACTATGTCAATTCAAAAATATCTGAGGCACTTTATACCCTGCGCGTTGTTAAATAAATTATTTCTTGCCACCATTTGAAGATATTGTACAGTACCTTAGTTCAACCTCATATACTATACGGGATCACTTTATGGGAATTACGGCTTATAAACAAAAGTGAGTACAATGCTCATACAGCTAAACTTTTCAGGACATGTGATATATTGACGTTAAAGCCAGTGTACGAATTAGAAACAACCACATTCATGTTTAACTACGTGCACAAAACATTACTAAAACCTTTAATGGAGCACTTCACATTAAATATTGCATATCATGATCACAATACGCGAAAAACGTCAAGCACCTCATGTAAAAAGCGCGGCACTTTGTTATACCAAAGGTCACGCAATATGGGGAAATTTAACATAACCACCAAAAATCTATTTGTTCGTAGTGTGAAAAGTGTGGACATTGATAATCTGTAGCTTTCCCAATATGTGTGTCTTATATTGATAGATTGGTTTTTCTCGCTAATAGGTCATTGTGTTTATGATACTGTTATATGTCTTTCATTCGTATTTTGTATTTGTATTTTTATCACACCTCTTTTAAGTAACACCTAAACCCAATATCAGTTATATATTTTGTCTTGTATATCAAATAATGTATACTATTGCCATGGGTTCTCAACCTATAAGGTTATTGGCGTTACCTCTCTGTATAGTGTATCGTGAAACAAATATTGTAATATATATGTCTATTGTGTACATTATATGGAGAAAGAAAAAGCACTTATTTATTTAATTATTCGATAATAAAAGCCGTCCAAGTCGGACTCACAAACATTGATTTATGACACCGTCTTTTTAAACGTTACTTTTTAATGTAATTTTATTTGTGGAACTAAAGCACCAGAGTAGTGGAAAATCCCACATAAATATAGGAATCTGACACGATCATAAGTTGTATACTTCTGCTGTTTAGGTTTGTATCACAGTAACCGCACGTAATTAGCCTCAGCGTATGAATACAATGACATCACGTGACTGTCAGTTTAAAATGAACTAAAACCGGGCTTCATTCCGAACTATGCAGAATGATACTCTTTAAAGGGTACTATTTATAAACTATACGGTCTTTGATCTATTTCGAGAGTGAGTTTTCTAAATACGAAATTTGTTAAGAAACCTTTTTTTAAAGTCATTCGTTACCTTTAATAATAACGTACATTCGATTTAAATGGAGTTCTTTTCCGTTTCTTTCTTATTCCATATATTGTTTCAACAACGAAAGTTCGCAATCGAATCTTATTGTTAATTTCTGATGTCAGCGTGTATCATTGTCAATTAGCCGATAAATGCCAAGCCATATACTTGTATCCAATATTCTATTCATGATTCAATTCCCGTTTTTCATATTTCAGGGGTATAACGTATGTTTTTATTGTTTTAATTAAATTAACAAAACCATTAGCCTTAAGTTTTAGTCGGTGATCAATTAACCTACGAGTTAGATAACACATTAACATACTAACCCGGAACTAGTCATCGATGCTCTGGCTGTGGCCACCACCCAAAGTTCACGACATATGCTGGCGTAAGCGAAGGTCATCATGATGAGCGGGATGATCAGAATGACCACTAACATCGAGATGTCGTATATCTGTTCGTAGAAGGGCATCGGCCATTCCTCCAAACACCAGTATCCAATACGAGACCTTCCGACCTTCTTATGGATCTGTGATTGGGCGAAATTATCTCCAAATATAAACGTAATTACAACGTCGGGGTTAGGTTAAATATGAGAAACAGGACAATGTGGCCTGAAAGTGAGGCAGTATGTGGGGGGGGGTCTAGCAAGCGGCGTATATTATTCCAGGAATGTGATCTTAACCCGTTAGCTAAGGAAGTACCAAAATGCAAATATTGCCACTTGACGGCCACTTATGTCTATAAGGTAGGTTAAATAGCCGAGTCATATAAAAAGATGATGAGCAGGTGAAGTGAAGAATGTAACATCTGCCGCCAGTACACACACACACACACACACACACACACACACACACACACACACACACACACACACACACACACACAACACATATACATACATACACTCACAAACACACGCACGCACACGCGCACGCACACACATACACACATATACACACACGCATATATATATATATATATATATATATATATATATATATATATATATATATATATATATATATATATATATAATTAGAAAATCAGATAATAACATTTATGTTGTAGATGTGTTTCTTACCTGTCCATGGATGATAGGTGTAGCCAATAAAGTGGCCAAGATCCAGAGCAGAATGACAACTCGTTTAGCTCGACCAATAGTACATCGGTATTTGGCTCTCATCGGGTGTAAGATAGCGTAATATCTGGATCCAAACACATCTCGTACATTTCATATAACAATATCTTAAATATATTCGGTTTTTAATCTCTCCAGATGATTATTATGTTTTGTTTAGCGACGATATCAAAATTTTACGATGATTAATTTAAAAAAAAATAAAGTCTATCCGAGTTATTATTTTCCTTAAGATGAGGTCGTTTTTTAAATAGTTTAATCGAAACAATAGCAACCTAAAAAACGGTCTTGTCTAATAGAATCCGCTTTTTTATTGATGTGGATAATTCATCAGCGACACTTTAGAGATGAAGAAATCTCTGCGAGGAGGTCCAAGTGATTTAATAACGCCTCCGATCATTCCGTAGATTACACTATATGAATGTATCGACGTAGTTGAGGTTTCAACATGGGGTCTTCGTCACGAAAATTAATTATAATTTGAGTCATCTTATCTGAGATAACTATTACTGATCACCACCCGGACTGATCTTATCCCCCAGTGGCCGTATCGTTATCGCCAATCAGTCGAGATTGATCGCTAGCCGTCAGTCGGATAGTGGCGGATCCCGAATCCCTTCATTACTCACAACTATTATTGTCCTTCCGCATTGGTTATTCAAAAGGACGGCCCTCGTTATTGAAATTTCGGATAAAGTTCGCTTTCTGTCGACTGTTAGACACAACCATATGAAATGCTAAAGTCTTCACTAACATATAAACATTTATATAAATACACTTAAAAGTCGCCATCAAGATCGATGATGTTCAGGTTTTCGCTAATTACTATTGATTATTATAGCATATGTAAACAATGGTCGATAACGGGTTCATATCTAATTAATATATTACGATGATTTTTTTGTTAGACCCATAACGTTCGGCGCTAATTGTTCACAATCAAACGTCAATTCGTATCGTCTTAGTTTATAGAAATGCTAAAATGTGCGAGTCACAAAATTGTTTGCCCCCCCCCACACACAGTTTCCGAATTTTATTTTTTCTGGATCAGCCGGAGCACATTAATTAACTTTTCGGCCAAACTGACTTTGACGACGCTCCGGATGCGATGCGTACAGAGAGAAACAAACAATAACAGTGTTTTTTTTAAACCCGACACGCAGCTTGTTGTTGTGTTTCCGATATACCAACCTTTCCATGCTCATAGCTGTCAGCGTCAGAACAGAACAAATGGCGGAGACGTTCTGTACGTAATGGACCAGCTTACACAACACCTCACCCAGTCTCCACGTGAAAGTAAACCATTTCACCAGCTGTTTGTGTGGTAGGAAAACAAAAGGAAAACTAAGTCTGTCGTCATTTATCACGCGAACAACTCAATTGATTTCAGGTTGTTGATTAAATTGACGATTTAAAGCCATTTAAACGCCGCCGCAAAACTCCGCGAAACTTTCGACACCATCGGGCGTTCGCCGCGTGCCTGAAATTAATACCTGAACCTATACGGAGCCGGCATTCTTCACGCGCGATGTATCAAAATCGATTAAAGGATGCTACACCTCATTGATGGGAGAAGAGTTTAGTCAGAACAACAACCCAACAACAACAATAAAACACGCATTTCTCGCACAATGTTGAAATTTTACACCGCTCTCTCTCTCTCTCTCTCTCTCTCTCTCGCTCTTTTTCTATCTCTCTCTCTCTCTCTCTCTCTCTCTCTCAATCGGTCTGCATTATATGTGATAAGAGATATTTCCGAGTTGACATTTACAAGTCGTCAAGTCGATAATCCAAGCTTATTAATGGCGGATGAATTTTTGATGACTTGTCAGCGAGATAATGGCGGGACTGACTTCTCAACTCAGCCATTTTCAGCGTTCAGTTGAGTTGATTTCAGAGTGGTTTATTTTGGCTCAATGTTTGGGAAAATCAAGCGCGGTAACTCCGTAAGGAAAACTATCTCATGAATACAAGTATAAGGTCGGATTCGAACCCACAACCTGTAGGTTTGCTGCGCCTTGTTCTAACTACTGCGCCAACATAATGACCCTAGCCATTGTCTGAGGATAGATAATGCTATTTTGTTTGTGAGTTCTATTTTATATTTTGTGTGTGTGTTTGTTTGTGTTAGTGTGTTAGTGTGTGTGTTTGTGTATGTTAGTGTGCGTGTTATAGGGTGTGTGTGTGTGTGTTTTTTAAATGTCGGCATGGGTAGTAACTCTGATTACAATCACTTATAGATGCGAATATAGCAATGCTTGGATACACATACACCCACCCACCCACCCACACACCCACCCACTACACACATACACACACATATATATATATATATATATATATATATATATATATATATATATATGTGTGTGTGTGTGTGTGTGTGTGTGTGTGTGTGTTGTATTTTGTGTATATATATATATATATATTATATATATATATATTATATATGTATATTTATATATATATTATATATGTATATATATATATAATATATAATTGTTTCGGTACGGTCAATGAAAACATGAAGAGCGATTTTCGTACATTATCTATAATGTATTAATATGTATTATAAACGTGATATTGTGGTAACAATTTGTTTGATTTATTCTGTAAAAAAGTGGATAACTTGAAAATATCGACTCCATCCGGACTACTCGGAGGACATGGTTGTATACCGGGTAATGTAACTCGCACTCTCTCCATGTAAAGTTCTTTGTACAGTATTGTCCTGACACGTGCTGCATATTAATTATTGCTAATTCAACGTCCTATATTGTCAAATTAGTTGCTTCGTGGATTTATTCATCGCCGACGCATTCAATTTTATTAGAGTATTAATTATGTTGTCAAAGGCGTCTGATAGGTGGTTCAGATCTAAGAGAAATGTCTAGAAGGGCAATATGGGATGGTAACAAAGAAAATTATGTTTTACTTACACGGCGCATCACATAAAAGATAAATCATTTCTCTCTCCCCCCTCTCCTCTCCCCTCTCTCTCTCTCTCTCTCTCTCTCTCTCTCTCTCTCTCTCTCTCTCATATATATATATATATATATATATATATATATATATATATATATGCTTTACGTCAATCGACTTAAGGGCAGTGTTATGTGTTCACCAAACACTGTTACGTCATCGCCGAAGTGAACAGAACTCTCGGAGAGATGAGTTCCTTGCTCAGACGTAACATCTTTTGGTGTCAACAAAGTCTGGCAGCTACTCCATATAACGGCTGCCAATCTATTCGTTGAGGTTAATGAAGGCGGAAGGTGACGCCGATTTATCGTGGAGGTACCCCCCCCTCCTCCACCTCCTCCCCCACCTCCTTCCCCCTCCGTCGTGGCCAAACACTGTGCCCGTCGGCAGAAAGCTGTGACGTGTGAAGGAGCCAGATTTACGCTCTCCCCGCCTCTAGAACTCGTCGACTACAGCACCACCAACACCTGACACAATTGGCGTTGGTTTAGTACCTTCGTCTGGCAGGAAACTGTTGATCTTTTAAATTCGGTCTGTCGTACCTGACGACTACGACGACGACGACGACAGTATTGTGTCCAGAACAATTAAACTGTTCTGTGGCAACAAAACAACCAGCCTATCACTTACTGTCAGTGTGATAAATAACGACAAAACGAACGCGATATAGAACATTAAAAACTGTTATTCTTATAGTGAAGAGAATTTATATTCCGAAGATGTTGTATTTCGTTGTTCGCCGAACGTCATAAATTAATCTTATATAAGATGCTATGGATACTGGATGGGAAAATTCGTATTATTATTGTAATTCCTTAAGATTGAGTGAATGAGTGAGTGAATCAGTGGAGTGAGTGAGTGAGTGAGTGAGTGAGTGAGTGAGTGAGTCAGTCAGTCAGTCAGTCAGTCAGTCAGTCAGTCAGTCAGTCAGTCAGTCAGTCAGTCAGTCAGTCAGTCAGTCAGCCAATCAATAAATCAATCAATCTGTCAGTCAATCAGTCAGTCAGTCAGTCGGTCGGTCAGTTTAACCTCGGCAGTGATAACACTTGGGATAAATGACCAAGTGGCCCCTCCCTGACAAAGATCCCACAAACATATGTACAATGAGTAGATTTCAACTCAGACCTGAATATTTGTATTTACTCTTACCACTGCAATATCGGAGCACCCCCCCTCCCCCGAATTATTTAAGAGAAATAGAGGTTTAAATAAAAAAAATAGCAAAATAGAGAAATGAATGAAATACGTCAAATGTAATAGGTATCTTTTAAAAATGCAACAACAAATAGAATTACATTCTCCTGGTATTTTATGACCATAAGACATTCTGGATCCTTTCAATGGAACATTTAAAGATTTACTTCGCGTGTTTAAATATTCATTCAAAATCTGATTTTCGTTAAATTTAAACAATTATTTTAAAATCAAATGTGATTTCGTCGTTTAGCCAGCGCTCGTTCTCCGAGTTATTTCAGTCATTAGTGGATAACATTCAGCAGCACCACGTGATGTAGGGAGGGGAGGGAGAGATATTTAAATCAATTTCGTCGTAGTGTGTTTTTTGACAAATTAAATTTATTGAGCTGTTATTTATTAGATAAAGGAATAATTAAGAATAATCAGCATTGAATGAAGTGTTGAAGGAATACTTCTGTAAAAATGTTTGGCAGAAACTTTTGTGGTGATATTAACAGGGCAGGTTACTTGTAAAGAATATTTCGCTGATTTGAGGAATACAAAATGAGTCAGTCAGTCAGTCAGTCGGTGTGTATGTGGGTGTGTGCGTGTGTGTGTGCGTGTGTGTGTGCGTGTGTACGCGTGCGTGCGTAGGTGCGTTCGTGCGTGCGTGTGTGTGTATGATATATATATATATATAGATAGATAGATAGATAGATAGATAGATAGATAGTGAGTGGGAGAGGGGAAGTGAGTAATGGGGTGAGTGAGTGAGTGAGTGAGTGAGTGAGTGAGTGAGTGAGTGAGTGAGTGAGTGAGTGAGTGAGTGAGTGAGTGAGTGAGTGAGTGAGTGAGTGAGTGGTGAGTGAGTGAGTGAGTGAGTGAGTGAGTGAGTGATTTTGAGCTACTCCATAGGGAAAGAAATAATCACAAGCCGAAGCCTTATAATGACGAATGAAATAGCCCCCAACCATCCGGAAGTCGCCAGCGCAGTACTCGGACACTCTAAGTAGCAATCAGAGACAGAAACACGACATGATTAATTATATATAATCTGAACATTAGGTGCAAAAGCCCCCCCCTCATGACATACGTCCTGGTTAATGCTAAAACCATTCTTACTCACCTTAATCGGGATACATACGAGTACCAGCAGCAGATCGGCAGTAGCCAGACTGACCAGGAATATATTCGTCGGACTCCTCAATCTCCAGTGGCGGCAGATGGTAAAGATCACCAAACTGTTTCCGGTTATTCCCAGTAGGAAGGTCAACCCGTAAACGAGGCCGACCGGAACCAGTTCGTCGAGCGGCATCATCTGGATCGAGGCGGCGTAATCGTACTCGTATTCGTCTGGATAGTAGCCGGCGGTGAAATTAACCGCCGTCACCGCCGAACCGGTGCCGTATCCGGAATCCGGATGGGCGAACCAGGTCACTTTCTCTTCCGGTTCCGGATTCAGAGCAGAATCGGGGCGGTCTCCCATCGTTGATGATGACGGTGTTGATGATGACGATGATGATGAAGACGATGATGATGATGATGATGATATTGCTGTAGTTGTTGATTATATTACGATGCTGCGGGATACTTTGTTTACTTCTTTCTTCGTCGTCAGACAACCATAATGTACTCCGTCGTATAACAACAGACCTTCTCCGACGACACAGGAATGTCCAGACGACAGTTAGTCTGTAGAGAGGATAATCACGGATTATTATACTCGTCGACGAGTACTCGCGGCGCTTTCCAGAAACATAAATAATTACACATTGTCATGGGGGGGGGGGGGGGACCCCGACAATCGCCGTAAGGACAAAGAAATAAGCTAGTTACGTAGTCCATCAGACAGACATAAACTATATTTAGAGCCGTTTATCATATGAATAAGTATGTCACGGCGTCTGTACCTGAAATGCCCGCTAGATGGCGTTGTCGTTGAAAATTTGCCTATACGCTGTGTGTCAGATGATCTGTCTAGAAATAGTTTCTACACGACGGGATGGAGGGACGATTTGTAGTTCGGTTGTCAGTGCTGCTGCAGCTTGTATAGTTATTTTGATCCGAGACTTTTGAGTCGGAAACTAACACCGACAAATGGGCGAAAGGTTTTGAATGTTTTGCTTAGAATTGGAAAGCTGGAATATTTTTTGATGCAACCTTATCTTTCAGGTGTTCACGTTTAAGGCAAGGGTTCAATATTTATCATTTAAAAAAATACGTTATGCATAAAATGATGATTCGACGTAAGCCAATATTTGCTTTGGTCTATAATTCAGTCTAATTTCGTTCATATCACCTGACATAATTTTGTCTGTGGGTTGAGTAATCCGACATTAAATTATGTTTCCACGATTCATGTCTTAGCATCGTGGGACTATAAATAAACATCTCAATAAATAAATTTTAATAAATCCACCACTATAGATGTAAAAACTAAATGCTGCACGCATTGGACTTCTATCCCGCATATCGGATTACTATGAGGTTTTATTTAAATAACCAGAAATATACACCCCAGCTACAACATAGTGACAACCAGTTTATCGTACGCGTCATAATTTTCCGGCTATTAATACTCTCGTAATTTAACTTGTCAAATCAACGTAACTCGGCGATTAAGATGGGTCAATTATACGACACAGATGCAATAAATAACTGCATTTAAAAAGTCTCGCCTTTGGGATATAATACATCGCCTTGTAAATAATAATGAATGCCATCTGGAAGTTTTCTTGCAGGGAAAGCTGTTTACTGGGAAATTTTACACTGGGTAATTTGACACTGATATATTTTACAGTGGGAAATTTTCACGGTTGGAAATTTTCGTGTTATCGAGTTTTCATGCTAGAAATCTTTCACGCTAACAATTTTTCATGGTAGGAAATATCATGCTAGGAAACAACCAGTTTATGGGTGGAGGAGGGTGGACGTTTAACGTTAGAGTTGTCGTAAATAGGTCACGTGTTTATGTCCCGAACGAACTCGAACTAACGGCAGGCGTTAGATTTTCTACGTCATCGGGCGTGGTATGAGAGTAGTGACGTGAAAATTTATTGGTAAATAAGTTATGATGTCACTGTCAGAGACAATATATTAAACAATGATGATCTATGTGTTGACATATAGGATAGCTAGTTAAGACAATCTTTGAGGTGACGTGTTGTGAGTGAATTAGATCATTACTAGATAATGAGAAACGGTAGCCAGTTTGTTTTGTGTGTGTGTGTGTGTGATATATATATATATATATATATATATATATATATATATATATATATATATATATATATATATATATACGAGAGAGAGAGAGAGAGAGAGAGAGAGTTAATGGGAAATCAGCACAAAGCGGTCACCAGGTGTCGTGTCGTTTCAGCTGCATCTGACGAAACAGCCAGGAAAACACGTTGGTACAATTCTAATTCCAAACCTCAGGAAAAAGAGTGAGAGTTTGTTAGATCACTTGGCATGCAACATGAGATAGTATTGATTCCAAAACCTTCATTAAAAGATAATCGGTCTCATTCATCTGTCGATGAAAATCTACTCAGCAACTTGTTCAGATCATATCCAGAATACTACATTCTAACACGATGGATAGGTCTGACAATTAAAAGGATAAAAATCATTTATAAATTAATTAGAAATATGAGCGTTTTAACATGACTGATATCCCATAAAGTCTAATTGTGGGTAGTATTATTATTAGTGTCTAGTGATTTCTGCTTGAACACGATTAAACATGGGAGTCAATGCGGAAGAATCAGGTGTAATTTGCCGTTAAATGGAAGATAGGTGTAAGGATACGGCTTGTAGACTCAGAGACTCTAGACGTCTGGAGTCGTAAAGTAAGTTACAAGCGGAACTCTTCATGCTAACAGAAAGGTCAGAGGGTAATCAATTAAACAACTGAAGTTCCTAAATGGAAATGATTTTATATTGATTTAATTTTATATATATATATATATATATATATATATATATATATATATATATATATATATATATATATATAGAGAGAGAGAGAGAGAGAGAGAGTCTACGTGTCTATCTATCTATCTATCTATCTATTTATCTATGTGTATTGTACAAAGTGTTATGTCAGTACTATATTTATTATAAACCTCATTATAATGAACAATACTTAGTAAATTATTAAAAGAACTAATTGATTATATTGACACCTTGTGTGTGCAACTGCTTGCTTGTGCAGGTGGATGTGTGCATGTGTTAATAACGTGCAATTTACGTAATTAATTCCGTGCAATTTGGCCGGAAATGTAACACGTAGCATCAAATGTTCCTGGTACCGTGGTATTAAACTAACCGGTTCACTCCCCAACAACGTGATAGTTGCTCCGCTATCTGGCGATCCTGATTTTCGAACTCAAATGATTTCCCCATGGAACTATTTTTTCACTCGCTTCAAAGAGGCCAATTTACCACTTTAATACAATAAATATCTGCATAATATTAATGAATCTGGATATGTCGGTTGGACTCTTATCACAGATATTAGATGTCCCTTTTTTAGTTCGCGATGATGTACACTATTTAACTGATTTACCGCGTCATCATCTGTCAACGAAGCACCACTGACGAGTGTCGGAAAAAGACGGCATGAAAGCATAATTTGTTACCATGGTAATCAAGTTGTAAGGATTGGATTTTACGTGAAGAATAATGTCCAGTGAAAAAAATAAAATTGTGGATATTTATAGAGATTAAACGGACTGTTGCCAAGGCAGCAGTTGGAATATATGAGAACGTTTGTGTCATACTATCTGTCAAAGTTGTCTTATTGCTACCAAAAAACAGTGGAAGTTACTATAGGAAGTGCACCATAGTGAAGTTGATAGCGCACTACGTTGCAAACTGACATATCTGGGTTCGAATCATCTGATTATCTCCTTTCCACCTGTTAATCGGCCTTCGTACAAGAAGTGCTGTATCATACGGGTGTTAGACTCCCAAACCTATGATCGTATCCCTGAAGCATTATTCACTGGCTATTTGTTTGCCTTTTAAATCTGCTTATTTACGTCTAGTTTGCCGTAATATGTCTCAATACGTTTTATTCGGTGCTAAATACACCCAACTCTTAAACTTCAGTTAATATTATTTTAAATCTGGTTTAAATTACTATTCTGATCAAATTGTTACTTCGGTGTTAGCAGTGAATTCGCAATCAAACAACAGCCTTGTAAGAAAGTGCCTGATGTGCCTGATGGGGGGGGGGCGAGTCATAAGAGGCGCATGACTGATTAGCAAGTCATATTCGGCGTATCTCTGGATTTTGTGTTGCTCATACTAAAGCACGTACTGTCGGAACTAAGTCATTGATGAACAACTAATTTATGGAGTTGTACAGCTAATAGTATAAGAGATCATGGCTCTGGAGTATATGATACTTGGCCAATAATGTTGGCAACATTTCGATGACAACCGAACTATTAGACATGAAGCAGGTATATTATAATGAGAGTACTGTAGTATCGGTGATGTAACATATTTCCACTCATCATACGGTGAAGAAAGGCTGCACCGAAATTATAACTGATTTACATTACATTTTATACCCCTCTATACTTATATATGTTCGTATTCCTTAATTAAAGATAAAGTTCCGTGTCAAATTGGAGACAAAATGTAAAATTAAACACATTATTAGATGCCATGCATAGAATTGGATATAAAGCCTTCTAATGTTAATGCCAGTGTTGTAGGTCCTGGACAAGGATCATGTCCTTGTTGACTCCAGGATGCTATAAGACAAAGAAGAAAACATCAGACTTGTCTGAAGAGAACAAAATAAAGTATGGTCATATAAATAAAGTGTTGTATCCTGGGCTACTTGTTGGTTTATTATAATAAAACAATTTCCTAAAACGTATTAATATAACGTTTCTTAAAAAGATAAATATTTTAGTTTTATTTACATTTGTAAATATTGTTTTTAATTGTGCATCTGTGCAGTTTTTTCATTTGATTAGAGAACACTCACTCACTCACTCACCTTTCCAACCCACCCACCCATCCAATCACTCACTCACCCCACTCACCCACCCGCTCATACATTTCAGGAAGTCGGCAAACTCGAATAAGATTAACGAAAAGGACAAAAGCAATTATTATTATTATTATTATTGTTTATGAATTGATAAAAATAATTTCACGGGATAAGACAAGTGTTCTGAGCTATTAACGGTATCTATCGTACATAGGATCATCAGACAGTTCATAATACAGGTCATTAAAGGAACAGTTCACTTTCATTTAAAATTTTCACTACTAATACAGCCATGTTCACAAATATAATAAATGATGTAAAAATGTGAAAACGATCACCCATATATTAAATAATCCAGTTCAAAGTGCTGATTAATCGACTATTAATGGCCTGTGGGCCGCCATTTTGAAGTTAGACATACACCGGAAGCTCCTGGTCCAGGTGATGTCAGAACACTTGACTTTTCTCCTTTTCCCTCCGAGTCTGGCATCCGATGCAGCCGTAATGGCGCAAGTTATAAGCATTGCATATTTAGGTAATATTATCTTAGGGCGAAATGTGCCTTTACAGCTGATCAGATACGATGTCAAACGCCCATAATGTGTGTCGTAGTCTATTACAAACCACTGATTGTACTGATGTTGTTTCTATCTCAACTACCAGTTGATGTTTCTGATATCAGTGTGTGGCAATGTTTATACATCCACCTCTGCCTTAAAGTGAAGAAGAGATATATTACTAACAACAATAATTACAGACTTATCTGTGGTCAACCTTATTAGTTTGTTTAATTGGAAAATAGTAATATAGACTATCTACCCTCTGTAATCGATTCTGATTTACTGATGAACATGGAACGAACAGACATGTCGTACACACGCTCTCGTTCTCGTGCAAATGGAGGACTATCTTGATCTTTCAAAAGCCTTCGATCGGGTCAATTATTGGCTTCGTTCGCAAAACTGACTGAGCGTGAAATTCGACTCTAGTTCGATTATTAATACTTTTTGAGTCAAAATTGACATGTTGTGTCTGATGAGGGTAATATAAGTTTCAGCGTCGTTTATACAACAGAAGGGGTAGTGTTAGGGGAAACAATCTATACTTACCAGTTGACTAATTATATCACTTACAGACATAATTATTTGTTAATGAACCATATTAAGTAAGTTTGTATTATTCTTCATCGACTCTGTACGATATAATCGGTAAGTGTACTGACTTGAGTCGCGATAGTTTTGTTAAATATAATGTAGAGAAAAATAAATGTATATCTCAAATGTTGAAGTATCTGGTTTATTATTATTATTATTATTATTATTATTATTATTATTATTAAGATGTGAAACATTCCCTTATCAACTCGTCACCTTATAGGAAGTCATTTATTCGTTACAATGCTGTCACTGATAATAAACACTTTGACATTACGAGACCCATTGCCACACGACTCCAGTGATACCACCGCCGAGGACTGCCAATTTAGCCTTCCATGTGTACAAAAGTGGCCGTAATACACCAATTACCACCTTTGAGGCTAAACAAAACACTGAAACTTTCATTATTTTCACATAAAGAGATCACTTGATACTGTCATTTAGACGTCCAATAACATTAGTTTCTGTGATGTCATTATCGTATATAAACGTGTCCATTGTTTAAAAAAAGTTATGTCGACCAGAAAATCCTCTTAACTCTCAAACATCGTGTTTAGTTATTATATCGCTCCCAATCCTTATATTAAAATGATCTATACAATATTTTATAATTTTCTGGGAAGGGGGGGGGTATAGATAGCTGCTGTTATATTGAATTTCTATTAAATATATTGCTAAGTGTTTAATAATAATAACTATAATAATAATAATAATAATAATTACACACGCACACAAACACGCACACACACGCACAAACACGCACACAAACACGCACACGAACACGCACACATACATACACACACACACACATATATATATATATATATATATATATATATATATATATAGAGAGAGAGAGAGAGAGAGCTATATTCCAATATGTATAACATACTATACATACATAAATCCATTAATACACGATGTCGATGCTACAGAACTGTGTCTTACAGAGATAAACGTTCATTATTGCCAACATCTCGGTGTAGGACGCCAACAAGACAAACTACCGGTGTTCATGTTTTCCATCAAAGTCGTGATATGTCACATGAATCCTTTTAAACTATCGTGGCAATTTCCTCTCGCTGAAATAACCAGCTGTCTGCTGAAGCCAGAGAAGCTTAAATGATAAATGTTTGGCAGAGTTAAAAACAGGCTTAACACAGAGCTTGGTACTGTAAGACTACACTTTTGGACACACGTGCTGGATAAATAACTACGTCTGTACCCGCACGCACATACCCCCTCCTCAACCCCAACCTCCATATATATATATATATATATATATATATATATATATATATATATATATATGTTTTTTCAGGACACATGTCAGGAAAATAGTTCGTTGGCATAAAAAGGTCGACGTAACGTGATTTGTGAATACTAAATTTGTTCGTTAATTCACTCTGTTGTGTCACTGTTTCAGCCAATAAAACCTCGTGTTGGTATTCTTCTAGGTTATTCATTTGGAAACAATTGTGTTTAAATTCTGATACCTATTCTTGCTAGTTGAAATCAGAGTCTGTTGTATGTAAGTTTTACTTCGTGACCTGACCCATTCTAGAGTTCGTGTATTTGAGAGTTCGTGTATTATTCGACATAAAATTGACATACACTCCATAGATATTGTGTTAGAGTTAAGTGCGAGGTTTTATCGAGTACACTATCGATATTTCATTGTTTAGAGGCCACACAGATTTTACCACTCGATCCCTGTTATATTTTTACGAAGAGGTAAACTGAATCACCCGTTGTTCGTAATGTCAAATATCTGAATGGTATTTAATTAAGTCGTATCTACCGAAACAAAAATATATTTAACACGACACTGAGCTATTTGGGGACTATTTGTTTTTAGTGTTATTACCTCGAATTAATAGCATCATAAGAAAGCGGAGTGATAGAGTAGCTCTCTCTCTCTCTCTCTCTCTCTCTATCTCTCTCTCTCTCTATCTATCTATCTCTGTTTCTCTCACTCTTTATCTATATATCTATCTATCTCTCTATCTATATATTTATCTATCTATCTATCTATCTGTTTGTGTGTGTGTGTTTTGTTTTGTGTGTGTGTGTGTGTGTGTGTGTATGTGTGTGCGTATACGTGTACGTGTGCGTGTGCGTGTATGTGTGTGTGTGTGTGTGTGTGTGTGTGTGTGTGTGTTTTACAGTTAAACTGCATAATCAGGTAATATGTATATTGTCTGAAATATTCAGGTAATACATCTATTGCTAACTGAGATTTAACCCAGATTACTTGAAATTTTATAATATATATATATATATATATATATATATATATATATATATATATATATATATATATATTATATTTCACTCTTTCTCTATATATCTATAGTATTCATCCATTTGTCTTTCTATTTATGTATCATCATACTATCACTAACTTACCAATTCATTCATTCATTGACTTACTGACTGGCTGACTGACTGACTGACTAACTAACTGACTGACTGACTGACTGACTGACTCACTCACTCACTCACTCACTCACTCACTCACTCACTCACTCACTCACTCACTCACTCACTCACTCACTCACTCACTCACTCACTCACTCACTCACTCACTCTAGCACTCACTCTAGCACTCACTCACTCACTCACTCACTCACTCTATCACTCACTCACTCACTCACTCACTCTATCACTCTCGCCCTTTTTCAATATTTCTATCCACTCCCCTTCCATTCCCTCCCCCTCTCTCTCCTGCTCACCCTCCCTCCCCCCCTCTACACCCCCACCCTCTATCTCCCCCCTCTCTGTATGTCTGTCTGTTCAGACCAATACTTCAGAAGAGACATGTCATTTGTCGAGATGGCTACTCATTCATAATCAATTTATCTTAGGACCGGAGATCTCCCTCTTACAGGCTAAATGGTGCTGCTGGTGTCAGACTTTCTGATCCGTGTCACAGTGGCCTGGGTCAAGGTAGTATACCCCCCCCCACATGGACGCATATTCCGAGTTGACACCCACCCCTAATACTACACTCCAGTAAATTAACGGAAGGAAAATACCCCTAGTAAGTCCCAAAAAACAAAACATCGAGAATAACAAGCAGCGAGAGCAAAGTATGGTTTACTCGGCATCCTTAAGGATGGACGAAGGAGAAAAAAATGTGTCCTTAGCAAAAGATAAGCGAGTTATAGATAATACAATTAGGTGTCTTTACAGTTTTCAGGATTATTTAGCGTAATTACTGTACTTGACGTCTTCAAAAGGCGATTGAAATGGATGTTTCTTTGGGGTCGGCGTAATGTAATTCCCCGATAATTTGCTTGGCATTGGTTCCTGATTTATTAAGCAAATGAATATTTTTGTTCAATCACGAAATGACCTTAGAACCGACAGTTTTCGTTTCATTATTATAATGGTTCGGCCGAAAAATGCGAACGACAAAAATACACGAAAACATAAAATTGAGCCGCCTCTGAATTAAGGTGCTCGCCTCTCTTCCAACTTCACCCCCCCCCCCCCAAACACACAAACATTTCCACAAAAAGGGCAATTGGTCTGTTTATCTGTCGGTGAATATCTGTGTTTATAGGAACTACACCTTTTTAGGGCGACAGAAGGGGGATTGTCTACGTCATTTAAGATGTAAATAGATTAGAGAACTAAAAATATTAAAACAAAAAAATTAAAGTAGCATCAAGTCCGAAAACGAACAGAATTAATCCTTCTAGTATTAGCATAGAGAGAGGGGGGAGCGAGAGAGGAGGGGAAAGAGAGAGAGAGAGAGGGGAGAGGGGAGGGAGGGAGGAGAGGGAGGGAGAGAGAGGGATATATATATATATATATATATATATATATAAAATATATATATATATATATATATAAAAAAAGACAGAGAGAGATGATTATACTCGTCTAATGTTAAATATGATATCCAAGGTAAATGACAACAGTTCGTGGTTACCTGGGATAGAAAAACAAACAAACAAACGAACTGCCAAATGGAAATTATATGTGTCGAATCGGACATTAATATGAAAGTCAGATGTAAACCCATTAGTCTGTTGATGTTTACACCCAAACAACTCTACGATATAATATTCGTAAATAAAGAGACATCGATCACAAAATGTGTTTAGCAAGTAAAGTGAAAACTATTTTTGACGTTTCCGTTTTCAATATAATCATATCATATTTCATAATTGACATCGAGCTATACGATCACCGTAATGTCGCCATATTAAACAGTGCTATAGATAAGATAAACTTGAGCTGCTCTATTTGTCTAAAGATTACTACTGTCACACGATATTTGTTTTACATCGTTTATCTTTTGTACTAAAATGTTTGTTAAAAGAGGGGGGGGGGAATAAGGGTGGTGGCGTGGAGGGATGGGGGGGAGAGGGACAGAGGAAGGGGAGTGAATGGAAGGGGAGTGGATAGAAATAGTGTGAGTGAGTGAGTGAGTGAGTGAGTGAGTGAGTGAGTGAGTGAGTGAGTGAGTGAGTGAGTGAGTGAGTGAGTGAGTGAGTGAGTGAGTGAGTGAGTGAGTGAGTGAGTGAGTGAGTGAGTGAGTGAGTGAGTGAGTGAGTGAGTGAGTGAGTGAGTGAGTGAGTGGTGGTGAGTGAGTGAGTGAGTGAGTGAGTGAGTGAGTGAGTGAGTGAGTGAGTGAGTGAGTGAGTGTTTTTTGGTTGACCTGTGAGCTGATCGAAAGGTAAAATGATCGAAAGCTGACCCCTATACAATATAACACCCAGACAATACTTTGACTAGACTTCAGAGCTACAAGTCTACATCACTGTAGGTAACAGCAGTAAGGGAGCTCTATAAAGGTCCACCTGAACACTGACCAATTATAAACAAACCCGTTACCAACGATTACCTGGATGCCGGGGGAGATGGCCACGTTATTCGATATCCTCCGATATGTGAGAAGTTACTTCTACCACACGTGGTGATCGAACAACAATGGCCTACTTAGGAATTATAATATTGGCGTTGATTCGTGTATTGAACAGGTTAATTTCTTGGATTCAAATAGGTCGAGAGATATCGGAGCACGAGGTCGTACTGAACATTTTAACGTAAGAGTGGTTCAATCAGAACAACCCCGAACTCTGTACTCTACCACCCCCACCCCCACCCCGCCAGTTTAACTTCAGACGATGTCACTTTTCTTATACGAACATTGATGCACATTTCAATACGTGATCCGGAACATACACGCATATAAAAGCAGCATACTCGTTGACCGACAATTATCCAGTACGTCATTAACTAACGTTTCTGGGACACGAATAAAAAAAGGATTACCTCCCATTAAAGACTACTTATTCGGATGCCCCGAGGCACTCAATTAGTACAACATTCGCTCGCTGTATTTCATTTACGGTGATAATTGAACTAATTCCCCCATTATGCAATTGTCTAATTACCTAAATTATAACTCGATATAGGCTGTAACTTCAGGCATCCTGCATTATCTTTCTAATATTGGCTATCTCGTTACTAATAACACAACGTCTAATATTACTCTTAAGGAAGTGACATAAAATGGCCATCATTCTTAACGATATGTTTCGATGATAACATGTAACACTTCTAATATCACATATCAACTCCTGTGTCCAAAGACATCCAGTTTTTCTCTTTCCTCTGTTGACATGTTTATTGCGAAAAACATTTACTTCAGATGTATTAGCTCAGATGGTAAAGTGCTTGTTATCAAATCTCTGGGGTCATCAGTTCGGGTTAGGTAGCGACTTCCTGAAGGGAAACGTTTGCAGTATTAAGAGATGAATGATATGTTGTATGTGGAACTGGAAGTGTTTGAATGCCACATAAACTAGAACAGGAGACACTGCACGCGCGCGGGTGCGCGTATGTGTGTGCATGCGTACATGCATGCGGGCCTCCGTGCGTACTTGCAAATATGAATGCGTCGTCAAAATGTGTTATTTCTAACTAAAACGGAACCAGCCGAGAAATGAACGCGTGAATTCGCAGCAATCTCAAAACATGCTTTACGCCAACACATAGATCCCGGTGTCTGCTGATGGAGTAGAATCCAGATTCCGGGATCGGGGTAGGAAGCGTGTATTGAATAAATATCCCACAGTGATCGATTACCCGAACCACGGAAACGTTATTGATCTTCATCCTTTATGATACAGACAAAGTACCCTTCATCCTCCCCTACTCCAGTTATTAATGAGATCTAATCATGCTGGTTACATATACGTCGCTCCGTTTATAATGAATATAAACGACTCTAAAGTTTTTAAACGTAAAGGTGAAGGTAATTCCGATTATAAATACACATCAGATGATCCAGATTCGTAGAAGAACAGAGTTCGCTTAGATTATGAAATATGCATTCGCTGATAAAGTGAACGAGTGAGCGAGCGAGTTAGTGAGTGAGTGAGGGAGCGAGCGAGTGATTCAGTGAGTGAGTGAGTGAGTGAGTGAGTGAGTTTTTTTTCCAAGGGGACCGGTCATACTTGGGACTCGCCGAGGGAACATCCCAGAAGAAACAGGTGCCTCGGTCTGACTTGAACTTACGACCTAAATGTTTACTTCTAAGCCTCAACCCAACCGACTTCTCTGTTACCGCTTTTCGTCCAAATGAATCCGTATTAGATGTTGCTGTCGCAGAAGAACACGATGCTCTTTGACAGAGCGCTCTATTCCCCGGTGAATAACATCATAGTATTCTCGGTGATCGAGATGTGGTGAAGATTACTCCGGATGAAAACGGGTGATTGATCCTTTGGGCCGAGGCTCGGCGTCTGGAGCAATACGTTGATCCGGTGGAATGTGTGACGTTTATCTGTTTCTGGGTGATTTAGAAACCACACCGACTCCTTATTGGCCCCCTACTGGTAGCCTAACAAATTTAACATCTTTAATCCAGAACTGTATCCCGCTACCTTTATAGGTCACGTGACTTTTAGTATGAAATCAGGACATTCACTTAAGGCGCTATTTCGCTATAAGTGTTATTTGGAGAGATCTAATTTCAGTACGTGTCGGGTGCTCAATTTTTGTCCTAATCCGATATTTAAACTGGTTGATTACCATGGCAAATCGGGTTTCTTCGAATCAATGGATCTTGGAAAAAATGGCACGCTGCCAACTGTGATCCGGAAACCTCGCCTGATATAAAATCATGCATGGCCGAACTCCGCCTGGATCACTGAACGGGGATCAAATTAGCCAATGAAAAACGACTGAAAATAAGAAATGCGTCTAATGTTCAGACTTGGATGGCTCCATAGTAATAATCAATCAAAGATAATGTCGGATTACTCTTACGTCACATGAAAGACTGTGCCCAGAGACGAACTTTCTAATCTTCTCGATAGAGGGCGTATCAGCATCCATAGTATCTTATCAACTTTCTCAGGCTAATCCCATCAAAGACGAGGTACTTAACCATGAGCCGGCAGTCACGGTCTCGGATTGGACCAAAGCTCCTCTCATCAACGAAATCAGTGACGGAAAACGCAGGTGTCTAGAGGGAGGGGTGAAATGGGTTGGAGAGCGTGGGGATAGAGCTGCTTTCTGGATAGATGGTTGTAACAGATATGACGGCCTCCCGCTGCGGAGATTACATACATCACCGGTGAGTAGGCCACTGATTGGGTGCCAACGCCTGCCAGTATCATTCTGTATTTCGATAGAATGGTGAAAAGGTACAGCTTTACCAATCACAACAACATGTACACACAGACACAGACAGAGACACGCACGCGCGCGCGCGCGCACACACACACACACATCGCTGGCGGCCGTAAACGCCTTAGTAGAAAATCCTGAATTGGCGAGTAATCCATGACGTTGGCTTCTTATCAGAGACGAGCATATAGAGCCGACTGTCACAGACTTGTTAGTCACGTGTGTGGGTAAGCAGTCTTTACAGTCAGACAGACGTCAATACAGTCATCTGGACGGTATTACTGCTTTTGATTACCTGATCGGAAACATACTCGGTGAGACGGCGGGCGGTCATCCGCGCGGCAAAACTGGTAAGGCCGTTGGTGGGGAAACTGTAGGATCGGATTTCGAATCCTCGTCTATCTGTGAAAGCTTTTCAATTTCAATGCTATAATTAGCCCATTTAGCATACAATTTGTCGCAAAAAACATTTTTAATCGTCAAATTTGTTAAATCGAGCCGACAGTCATATTTTTAGACGTCCTAGAAAACTTCTACTACTAATAATAATAATACTTGACATTTATATAGCGCCCCATCCAGCCAGATAGTTGCTCTAATGCGTTTTACAATATAATTACACCTGACTCATACTTGTTCCAATCCAGCACACATCTCAACTCATAAGGGAGCATACAACGCATGCTGCCATTATAGGCGCAAAGCGTTACTCTACACATATCCATCACGTCCTGTCAGGTTCTTATTTTTATGGCATTTTAATGTGATCGCCCCCCAATTCACCGACACCGAACGTTGTTTTAGTAAATCGCGATTAGTACATAAACCAATCAGATATCTGCTCTCACCTTATAAAGCCCGACAGGATGACGTCACACGTGGTTAATACCATAAATATTACGTCACTTTTAGCCAAAGGTCGGCCTTCAGTGGACGGCATCCACTAATTAAAACAACAGCTTAGCCATCCATGTAATAACGTTCGTCGGCCTCCGAACAAAGACTTCGTCCACTCAACAAAAACCGGAACATGTCTGAAGTGGTCTTTGACCTGACGCCGTCATCTCGACCACTAATTGCTAGAATTGAGCGGCCAGCTCTAATTATCGACCGACATCTTGGCTGGATCAGGTTAATCAGCTTCTGCCACACCTGAGCGACAGACGGGACCGCGTCCCCGCCGCCCGCCCGGACTGTGTGTGGGGCCAATGATTAGCTGGAGTCAACCGCTCTCTCTCTCTCTCTCTCTCTCTCTCTGGGGGTGCGTGCGTGTATGCGTGCGTGCGTGCGTGTATGCGTGCGTGCGTGTATGCGTGTGTGCATGCGTGCGTGCGTGTATGCGTGCGTGCATGCATGTGTGCATGCGTGCGTGCGTGCGTGCGTGCGTGCGTGCGTGTGTGTGTATCTCACTCACTCTGAACGGGGCATGATTGACCGACAAGAACGACTCCTAACTGCTAGCTTCCGTCACTATAATTAAAACCATATGTGGTCGGAGAGATTTTCTAATTCATCCCCGGACATACATAGTACCAGAACCATCCAGCAGCGGGTGTTGACATCCTGTCCCGGGAAGATGCTAACAAATAGATAACGGAAGAGTCGGTGGTACGACTTAAGAATGGCGCTTATCATGTTTGAAGGACGCGTCAACGTCGTATGTCCAGGTCAAATTCTGCGCGATCCGGAGCGACGAGGTGGCGCTTTGTATTTCTTTCACTCCGGCCGCCGGTCAAAAAGAGAAACAATCGTAATTGTCTGTCGTCGACCTTTCTATGGACGAAGGTCGCCGCTTCCGTCCTGAGATAACTGACTCACTCCGACGAATATAATACCCGCTATGGAAATTCGTAAATCAATCGCCCGGAAACTCAGTTTCGTTGAGAGACCGCCCTCCCCCTCCCGGTTCAGCTACTCAGGGACACCTGGTAAGCATTTTCCGTCTGAAGAGCAATAACGTTGTAACGGCGACATGTCACGGTCAGTCTCCGTATTCGATCATACGTCGTTTTATATCCCACCTGTCTCCATACCCGAAATGGCACAGATGGTCGCATACGGCGATACAACCTGCCGGGTTGGGGGTTCGAATCAAGGCGCCGGGTACGTTTGTAGGATGTCCGTTTCCCTAGAGAGTTGCTCCGAGTGATCCGCTTATTCTCGAGGTTAATAACAAGAGTCACTCGCTCACTTTTAGCGAAGGATGTCCGACTTCCTCGTACAACCGGAGACGTATTTTGATAATTGACTAATCCAGATGGAGTACAGAGTGTTACTTCCGTAAGCGATCTGCTTGTTATTTCTGACATTAACTCTGATAGAGGTTTATTGTGGTTTTTTGTATATAAAAGGCCACTGAGAAGCCATATTTGGAAGCTGATACTTGGGCTTTAAATACTATGTTGATAATCTACTGAACAATAAAACCCCTTTAAGTCGACACACACACACACACGCGCGCGCGCGCGCGCATACACTGCCGCACTTATTGATGAGAAGATGGCAAATGACATTTAATATTTCGTGTTAAATGCTTGGAATAAAAATAGTAGTTCGCGAAGAAAGTAAAAACGTATTAAATAAAACTACCATTTCTTATTGCATTATAATTTTATGAATATTGGACATAAAACAGAAGTAACTAGGTCAGGTCGTGCTCTTTATTAAGCGTCTGAGTGTTCCTTGCACTGCAGCGCCATCACTGAGAAAGTTAGAAATTAATCAGTAACAGGAAGACATATAAATAAGTTTATATAAATAATTTTTTTTTAATTGTGGGGAGCTGCAATGTTACAACAATAATTTCCCCAAAAATAGGAATTCGTGTTCATCCCTTCCTTTTCTGCAGAAACGGAAGGGATGTAATGGGATTGAAAGGAGACAAACGAAGACAAAGGCACCGGTAAAATACTTTATCCAATTCGTTTGCTCAATGGATGGAAAATAAAGTGAATATGCCGATTTTCTGATTACCTGAAAAATGTATACAACTACTCATGCATCAAGTACACATAGTTAAGTACATGTACATGCACTCGACTATTTGACAGGAACACGTTTATAAACAAATAATCCGTGTCTCACTTAAAGACACGGATACGGTTATATATGAAGTGATATTTAAACTCATAAGTGTGTACACTTTAACATATAATCAAAGCATTTTCAGGATTACAGTACAAACACACGCTCGTACACCAGTGTGTGCGCCCACATGCAGTTGTATGCAAACACTCGCATTGTAATCCGAAGTTTTGCACGTCCACTGATGCTACTGATACGACTACTACCATTATTATTAGTAGTAGTTGTAGTAGTAGTACTAGTAGTGGTAGTAATAGTAGTAGGAAGTAATCCAAGCAGTAGTTTTACAAACAAACAAAAATACTTTGATCTTCAGATGGATGTTGTTGACATTGTCGTGTAGTTAATTAGAAAATGGGTGAATCATACATAATTCTACCAATTAATATAACGCGATAATCACGTGACATTAGATCATCACCTAGGTGATGGGTTATGGTTTTTTCCCCCTCACCGTCAAAACTTACCCTAACAGATGAGGTCATTTATAACCAATACGAATACCAAGAAAACGTAGACTGAACGAATATTTAAAAGCAAATAAATGATTACGTTGTCGTAGATTCGCTTTGTGTCACGTGATCATTAGTGTTTACTCGTGACGTAGTTCCGTTGCGTGATACCACATTTGGGGAATTTGGATTCGGACTGTTTCTAGCAACAACGGGGATGTTTCTAGCAACGACAAGAACCGTATCTGGCAAAAGCAAGAACTATTTTCTAGCAACGACGAGGACTTCTTTAGCAACAATAAAGATTCTCACTAACAACAATAAGACCAGTCGCTGACAACAATAATAATTCACTAGTAACAATAAGGATTATTTTTTAGCAGAGACTGTATCTAGCAACAACAACAAGAACTATCTATGCAAACAATAAGATATGTTTCTAACAGAACTGATGTGTGTGTGTACGCGCGAGCGCACGTATATATATATATATATATATATATATATATTATATATGTGTGTGTGTTTATATTTGTGTGTGTATATGTATGTGTGCGTGTGTGCGTGCGTGAGTGTGCATGCGTGCGTGTGTGTCGTGGCATGTGTGTGTGTGACTGTGTGTGTGTGTGTGTGTGTGTGTGTGTGTGTGTGTGTGTGTGTGTGTGTGTATGTGTGTGTGTGTGTGTGAAGAGGTGTAAATTGTATTGACGTCCACTAGCCCAGTGGAACTTCGTGATAATATCTTTTTATAATGATCAAGTTCTCCTACCTAAGGCCATCCGGCGATATTGATCAATTTAACAATACCTTCTGGGCTATTCATTGTGAAGTTGATCTATTGACAGATGCTAGAATCAAGTTCACAAATTTCACAACCTTTTATTGAGGTCGTTCTATCTCAGTTGGTAGAATTGTTCAGAAGCTAGAAATCGAGCCACAAAGGAAGTGATAGACGTTTATCCATCTAATGTCAATATTTTATTGTTTTGCTCGTTTTATTGTCTGAACTGGGGTGTTCACTGTTCTGTAAAACGTGGAGTAATAAAACTTAATAACTGACTAATTTTGTTCTCAGCAAATAATAATTTGTCTTAGAAGAACGACATTTGAATCCGTCAATTTTACTATCTAGATCCAGAGCTCTTAATGGCTCCCTATCCAGATCGAGTGTTTCGCCATTTGGCGAACAGTTAGCAGCACCCTGTTTTCTATAACAATTTATTTTATGTGTGCCACAGTCAGTAACAGAGAAACCCATGTCTAACTTAATCATTTTCTTGTTTTGTTTACATTATTCTGTAGAAATAATACAGATCAACCTTTGCCATTCCAGAAATAAATAAACTAGTCCATGTTATATAATTGATCATAAGTCATACCTTGAATAAAAATTTTCAATGAAGTTGACCAACCGAGTCGAAAACACACGAAAATGGCTCACAGTGCCGTTATTCAGACAATGACTGGGACCGTGGTCTAATTGGTAGCGCATTGGACCACATATAACTACCACCTGAGTTCGAATCTCGGCGTGGGCATATCTGAAGGGCGTTTCATCTTTGACTTCGCTTCATTACATTTGGAGGTCGTTCGGCCAATTTAGCCTGCCATTGCCAAAACAGTGGCCGTAAAACATCAATCAATCATCATCACCATCATCATCATCAACAAAAATCTTTATACTTGCCACTTGATATTCGGTTGACGTGAAGATATTAAATACAGCATTACCCGAACATAAACAATGTTCACGGGCGCCATGAAAGATACTTCCGCTAATGAAAAACACCCAATGATAGACCAATTTTTTATTCTTCTTATCCATTCAAAATTATGAAGAAAAAAAAAAAATACATTTATAATTTACATTTAGGCAGTTTGTGCGTGCAATTCTCCGTACCTAGATGAACCACTTCCTGGATCATGAACAAAACAACGCGATAAATAAGGCGGACAATTGATTTGTTTACTTCGGTCTCCACAACCGATTTGGCTCCAATTTCCGATCTTGTTCCGACGATGAGTTGCCTTGTACAACTCGGATATCGGATGAGCAATACCTGGCGAGTTATATGAGGTGTTTAGCCCATTGGTACACGCTGTCTTGTTGTCGTATGCTCTGCGCCATTATACGAGCCAGAGACGTGTCCATTCAAGAAGATGTCTCTTTCAGATTGTTGGATTTCGTCCTTGATGGCAATGTTAACTTCAGTCGGAGTCGTTGACGTTTCGTTTCCAGAGAAATTGATGTGTTATACGCTGCGATTTAATTGCTATGAGAAATGATAATATGTATTACAAATTGAGTCGCCAGGTATCAGTCAACGTTTGTTTCAATCGTAACATATTTGGCATATTTAAGCGCGTGCGTGCTAGAACGCGAAGACCAGGATTCCTTTATTATCGCTCGGAAGATTAATCTCGCAAAGATCCGTACGTACGTCGGTTTCAAACATAATTATGTTTATAGGAAGGCAGCAACAGAATTTAATATTATCACCAGACGTATAATATTTCTTGACACGCAGCGGGTTTGACTCGGAAATATAGAAACGAATCATATTAAAAGTTATAGAAGAATATTAATGTGGCTTGGCTCCGAGGCTTATTTTTCAACAATATATACCAATCAAGGTGCCAACTAATTATGATTTTGATTATTTTCATGGCGGATGGCAAAATAAAAAGGTCCATGTACATAGATCATTACTGGATCATTTTTAATGAAATCCTGAACTACCGGCAGCCATTTGCCAAAGTATATCTCTTTCCAGATCATTTGTCCAATGAGAGAACGCCATTATAATGTCAAGCTGTACCATTTATTTACAAATAAAGAAGTCACGTGGAAGTCTGTGCAGCATCCATGGTCCCACCCTCACCCCTATATTTGTTTACGTCGGATTAACACGTTTCACATGAATGATAAACAAATTGTTGAAAAACTAAGAAATCTACGAATCAGTGTAATTCTTTTATCCTTGTTAATAGTGTCTTGTGTCGAATTTTCTTTTGCTAATTACCGCACTAATTAGTAAAAACAAACACGCAAACGGTTAGTGTAAGAAAGGTAAAGATGTGATTTAAGTTGTTATTACAAATGTGTTCTTCTCGTCATTTTATGTGAAACCCACCGTGAGGCCAAAACAAAGGTGAACTAAACATTAACTCACTCACTCATTCTCTCCTCACTCACCATTCAATTAGTGCAGGAAACGTATCACAAACACATGTATGAGTGGGATTCGAGCCCACAACCCGTAGGTTTGTTGCGCAGTGTTCTAACCGCTGCTGTATTAGAGCATCCTTCTCCTTTCAATGAAACGCCGAGTTAAAGCATATTTCCCGATAGAGAGATATTTGTGCTGAAGGTTCTTTAAATGATTTCGAAAGTCAAAATAAATTAGCCGTCAACGGTCTTCTACGATCGAAATCCGGGAGACAGCAGCGTTGTTCAATCTGTCTGGATAGAGCAGCTGTTAGCTGCGGCCTCTCAACAATGGATCAGTATCTGAGCGAGTCACGAGACAGCTGCCAAATAACACACACGTACCCATGGTATATGGCGGTGTCTTCGTCGACTCGGTCAGACGAACTCGTCGTGAATAGCTCCGGACTTAATTGTATAAATCGGCTCCCGGGGCTTTCCGAGTTCCCGCGGTACGCTGATACCTTCGCCGTACTCGACGAATGATACCAATCTGTGCCGGATGGGACACGATCAGGACACGGCCGTAGATGACGAAGCTAAGCACTAATGGATCCCGGATTAGATATCGTATGAGATAAGAAGAGCTGTCCAGGGCTGATAATATCAGGTGTGTCGGGAGATTCGCTTAACCTCAGCTGACACTAGATGGGGGAAGAGCTTCGGATAAATGTCATTATTTATGACGGTGATTGAGGGAAAGTGATAGGCGCAGAGGAGGAGTGACTGTATATGATGGAATTGTGTGTGTGTGTGTATGTGTGTATGCGTGTGTGCATGCGTGCGTGCTTGCGTGCGTGCGCGTATCAACATCCAAACATGTTTGAAGATCTCACCTTTAATCAATACACAAATAAATACACACATACATGAATCTAATCATATACAAATCTACACACACACACACACGCACGCACGCACACACACACACGCACACGCACACACACACACAACACACACACACACATATAATATATATATATATATATATATATATATATATATATATATATATATATTCTATTATCTGAGATGAAGACGGCAACAGAGAAGTCAGATATTGTGCTCAACCAAAATAACACCATACATACGTAAAGAAACAGAGCCACATTTTGGCGACATGTTTTTCCTTCGAGATCTAATAATTCGGATAAAAGAAGGTCATGGTCCCTTCGTCGCTTCAATAATTGTCATATTCCTACGAATAGCGCCACCGTGTGGCCAAGAAGGGTAATATTTCCTTAGTTCTCTCCGAGAACAAATCTTTGGAGACAGTAAAAATACCGGTTTAGTGGAAAGGTTCAGTCAGGTGGTGGTGGTTGGAGGGGAAGGGGGTGCTGGAGAGATTTCTCGTTTAGCAGAGATAGCCTCCGGTTTCTTCTTCAGGGGAGGAGGGGAGAGAACCTCTGTCACCAAATGTGATGATTCCTTCTGAGGCCCATCTTGGCCACAGTTCCTCCATGACATGACCACACACACACACACACACACACACACACACACACACACACACACACACACACACACACACACACACACACACACACACACACACACACACACACACACACACACACACACACACACACACACAGAGAGAGAGAGAGAGAGAGAGATATCCTGTTTTGGTAAGTTTTTTATGTCATTTCATCGATCTTTATCCTAACTCCAGTAGTTAGCGATCAATGCGCGTGTTTTATCAAAGCTTTTGTATTTAAAAAAGAAGGAATTCTTCACTCTTCATTGGATATTAGACAATTGTGGAACAGGACAACTGACATGAAAGGCCTTGAACTGAGGTGGAGAAAGGGGAATAATGATGGGAGGGCGTGGTGTGGAAATAGATAGATAGATAGATAGATAGATAGATAGATAGATAGATAGATAGATATATAGATAGATAGATAGATAGATAGATAGATAAAAATAGTATATAAATAGATAGATAGATAGATAGATAGATAGATAGATAGATAGATAGATAGATAGATAGATAAATAGATAGATATATAGATATATAGATAGATAGATAGATAGATAGATAGATAGATAGATAGATAGATAGATAGATAGATAATTGTTTAATGGAATAAGAGGGATGGATGTATGGATGGATTGAAAATGGATAGATAAAAAGAAAAAGGATTAAGGAAGATGGATATAGTGAGTGCGTGAGTGAGTGAGTGAGTGGGTGGGTGGTTGAGTGAGTGAGTGAGTGACTGAATGATAGAGTTACGAGAGAGAGAGAGAGAGAGAGAGAGAGAGAGAGAGAGAGAGAGAGAGAGAGAGAGAGAGAGAGAGGGGAGGAGAGAGAGAGAAAGAGAGAAGAGAGAGAGAGAGAGAGAGAGGGGAGAGAGAGAGAGAGGGAGACAGACAGACAGACAGAGACAGACAGAGGAGAGAATGGAAAACCCAGACAAATGGAGTGATAGACAGATACGCAGACCGCCACACAAGCCAAAAACTTCACCTTTCAGCCGTTTGATGCATATGGCATCGTCAAATCGCTTATCAGATTATACATCCCGGGATGTTTGTCCTCACTAACAGATCACTAACTAACGTTCATGACAGCGTGACGTTTGCCGAAGTTTAGCACATTCGTTGTCTTCTATCACTTCTCAAGGTCACTTCTTATGGCTCAAAAAATAAAACGAGGAAGAACTGGACGTGAGTCATTGGCGTCTGATCACTCTCATGAATTTCAAATGGTGGCCGATCCATTTTGTCTGATCTCAGACTTGTAATCGGGCGGCGAAGCAGGAAGAAGATTATTGACTTATCTCTTGGCCTTTTGACATGAGGAGAACGTGCCTTTCTTCTGACTGGGTACTTTATGACGAGTTGTAACATCCCACAGAAATTAAAACATGTGATTGATTGACATTTTAAAATCCATTGCGCTGCTATCAATCAGCACTCTCTCTCTCTCTCTCTCTCTCTCTCTCTCTCTCTATATATATATATATATATATATATATATATATATATATATATATATCTCCCGCCCCCCCCCCTCTCTCTCTCTCTCTCTCTGTGTGCGTGTGCGTGCGCGCCTTCACGTGCATAATTTTGTATTAGCTTATATTTCAATTCACATATTCGGATGTGCTCACATTGTTTCATCGTCAGCAGAAAGATGAGAGTTAACAATGATGATGATGATGATGATGATGATAATAATAATAATAATAATAATAATAATAATAATAATAAACTTCTATAGTGCCAATATCCTCTAAAAGAATCGAGCTCAGTGGCACACCTAGTACAGGGGTTGGGCGATCTTATAGTCAAGGTATGATGCAAACTTAGGAGGAATATGTAAGTCTGAAAGGTGAGTTTTCAAAAGGAGATAGTTGATGGTTTAATATAATTGTCCCGTCTTCATTTGTTTGATACTTCATCCATAAATCAAATTTAATCGGATATTAATTAAATTAATTAGTCCAGTTGCAGCTTTAAAAATGAAAATAACCTGATATTAATTACGATGATGATGATGATGATGATGATTGACAACTGTAAAACTGATCTAGGCCCGTCATGTTTGAAAACCGGTAACGTAAATAATCATGATTTCGTCATTACACTAGATAATTGATAAGTTAAATTTAGAGTATTCCCTATTTGGGTGAGTTAGAGCGGCACACAAACGGCTAAAATATCCTCCCAGAATCTCTCCAAGATTTAAAAAAACATCCTGTCTGCGTAACGCCATTAATAATCGTAGATTTCCCGGCTAGATACCGCTGACAGAAACTGAGCCTTGTCCCATCGATAAACAAGCCAAAGGGGCATCCTCTGTGATAATTTATCACAATACTCTAAGACAGAGGTCACACAGTAACACGGCCAGTTACAGATAAACAATGCCAAAAGCCGCAGCACAAGGGGACAGCTTAGGTTCGCTTAGGGCCTCTTAAAGCTAGAGATAGGACAACATTGTTCCGGAAATAACCAAATTAAATTAAGATCCTTGCCGATGCATTAAGGAGTTGAGTTATTCGTTTTCTTTTGGCTTCATACCCGCGATAGACGAATATCGATTAACTATGAAATCTGAGAACTTATAGCAAAGTGTATCTGCAACTTCATTGCCGGCGTGTGATAACAACATTCACAACTACCCGTTGGCCTTTGATGTGTTTAGATCTCATATATGGAATAATTTCTTCAGAAGACTTATCTCAAAATCATCTTATGCATATCAGGGAAAGAGTACCAGCAAGTGGTGTAAAAGACCAAACCGTAATGCGTGTGAGTGAGTAATGAGTGAGTGAGTGATTGAATGGACGAATCAGTGAGTGAGTTGGTATGTGAGTGAGTGAGTGAGTGAGTGTAGTGAATGAGTGAGTGAGTGAGTGAGTGAGTGAGTGAGTGAGTGAGTGAGTGAGTGAGTGAGTGAGGATATTAGACGTAACACTTTTTTGGGGCCGTACATTATGTCGTAGTAAATGACTAAATCTCCCTAACCAAACAAAGTTAAGCCGCTGTCTAAAGCATAATTCCGTTTGAAAAATAGCCGATAAACCTTTTTAGGATTTAAGACAAAAAAGGAAGTCGATCAACAACTCAGGTCATGAAGAAGATAAAGCAGTTCCCGTCATCATGGAATATCATAATCCGAGTTATTATATGTGATAAACTTAGCACATCAAACACTTGTCTTTAAAGTAACATAAATTAGTCGTCTGTCTGGTAATCATTAGTTTTTGGCATGATTATAACAGATCCGGAACATTGATGTTTAAGGTTAAATGGCGGGATTATCAAGGTATTATCGCTCAGCGAACCCCCTATAAATCCCACAATGCAAAGCGCGCCTGGTTTGTTTTGGTTTTTGACGTCATCATGCAATGGATCTATTGTCTTCGGATAACGTTAGTCAACTGTCTGCCAGATAAAATTAGTCAGAAGTCTGTCCGTCGGAAACGTCTTACCATTCGTCCACCAGAGGGCATCAGTCATCAGTCCGACAAGTTGTATCAGTCACGAGTGACTATGCCGATAAATAATAGTATCCCTGTCTTGTTGTAAACCCATTTCTTTTGTCATCTACGTACACTAGACATACCGTAATACCAGCCATTGGTGGGTCACCGGGGTCAATGTGAGGTGAACAAAAACCAGATTCTACACAATGGGTTATTAACTATCTGAGATGGGGCCATTGTCATATACTGAACAAATGTCAACCTTTTGTCTGTGGGCTCTGATTGTCTTCATTAGGGGACGCCGAGTTGTTGTTGTTTTTATGTTGCTCATATTTTAATGTCAACACTTCACGACGTCGCATTAACCTCATCTAGGGATTGCACTTTTTGGCAGTTTTATTTGGTTGTGTCGTACAACAATCTTGTAAATTAGTATTTGCTTTTATCCCGACTTTCTAGATTAAATGGCGAAGCACCAACACTAAATGTTCCTATCGGGCAGGCAAAAGGCCTTTTGTTAACTGAACTTAGCCTCAATACTTGGTAGCTCGGGACCAATTTGCGTATATGTCTTTATGAACCGATTTGGGTAAGTCTTGCTTAAACAGCATAAAGGCCAAAAACGCTACGGAAGAAAACACCTGCTCTCATACATTTAATGATACATGGAGCGCCATCTACCGTGTGTGCAAAGAACGCCTGCATTTAGAGAAATGCTCTTAATTGTTCTCCCCACGCGACATCACTTCTCCATTCCTCGTCCATGATTAATGTTTTAGTTCGTGCCATTTGCCGCACCGTGCGCTTAAACTGGATGATAAGCGCCAATAGCAATCGACATAATTAATCTTGGCATACTTTGATGTATATCTGTATCCTATAACAACCGCTAACCTCTATTGGTCGTATCCATGACCTATAGTGAACATTCAACACATAAAATAAATTAAATCTTAGAATTATCCGAATAGACTGCGAATATAAGATTTAGTCTTTTCTCCGTTTACTTAGAATTTTGATCCATAAATTTGTTTACCACTTAGAAATTGAATAGGTTTAAATGATAAACACGATTTCAAGACTACCAGACACACGTACACACACACGCAGGCATGCACGCATGCACACACACACACACACATAATAAGATGATGTTTTATTATACGGCATCTTTAATCTGTAGATTTTCTATCCAATCTGTGAATGAGTTACCTGGAGCATTTCCGGTTTTATAATAACAATAGCTCAGTGCTACTGACCTTAACGCTGAAACGTTAGTCATCAACTACAAGGTTGGTATTATGACGAACTTTTATCTAAATTAGTCTCCAGAATCGAATCCCAGTACATGTATTATCATGTCTGTAGGATGATATATTTTAAAATCTTGTTATGGTTAAACAAAACACTCACTCACTCACTCACTCACTCACTCACTCACTCACTCACTCACTCACTCACTCACTCACTCACTCACTCACTCACTCACTCACTCACTCACTCACTCACTCACTCACTCACTCACTCACTCACTCACTCATTTCACTCATCATTCACTCACAGCCTTGTCCTTTACTAATCTACGCACATTAGCCTTTGTCCTTCACCCCTAATACATTCACTCTGTCGATAGAATTCACAAAGGCGACTCGCCATCATGACAAAATTTTAACGTCTGGAACCTATGACCTGCCGCTAACTTTCCGGAACTCGGCCACCAGCTGCCTGACGCTGGCCTGATGTATTGATGCTGATCACAGAGACGCCGTTCCATTCGGCCACTCTCCAAAGGCTACATTTCTCGTGACAGGCCACTTCCGCTCGACACCTCTCCACTGATCCGCGTTCCATAAGAATGTCCTCCGACGCGGAGAACAAAGTGATCTATAATGCTAGGCTCGTTGCTCGGATGTCGTTTCCTTTCGAAGGAAGGAAATCGTTAATCGGGGAATGTTCCTCGACGGAGCTGATTCAGGGAGCGTTTACAAAATCTGGAGCTATGTCAACACATATGTCAATAGCTATATGTAATGTATATTGAACACAATATTTAAAAGAAGGTACGTTTCTTTCCCGCATGAAATTTGGCATCAAACCATCAAAATAAACGAAATTATTTGTTCATGAATGTCCAATTTGTTTTATAAGTGTCTAGACAGCATATCGATTTCGGTGTCTATGATCTTCCTATAAACATAAAAACTTTTGGAAAAGATGACGTCTATTTTGAAGGGAAAAAACCCTCTTGCAATGTATGATTTGTTCCCCCTCTATCAATCAATATATCTATCTATTTCTCTCTCTCTCTCTCTCTCTCTCTCTCTATATATATATATATATATATATATATATACTGTAAATCGGCAAATGATGGCGACGTATCAAGTTGGCGAATTTTGATAATCTGGACAAGATGGCAACATTTTAATTTAGAGAAATCTTGGTTCTAAAATTAAGGAATTTCATCATTTTAAAGTCCAAAATAACTGTGTAAATGGATTGTTATTGAACATCATGACAAATGTTACATCTTCACAAATTACAGAAACCAGTTATATATATATATATATATATATATATATATATATATATATATATATATATATATATATATATATATAAAACATGTTGTAAATTTCATACGTTTATTAATTGCTGATATCCCATTTCTACGAGAAAAATCTTGTGAAACTTTATGCCAGATTTGTGAATCTGTTATCAGTATTGTATTGTGAACCACTAAGACACCATCATGGATCGCTGGCTGAATACTGCCAAAAGACCTGAACCCAACTCTCGGAGTTATCTCAAGCCATACAGAAAACAATAGAAGAAATCGATACAAGTGTCAGACTTCAATGACTTTAAATGTTTAGTGTGAATTAGCTTGCGTGTGAAGGTTGAGGGTTGTATTGTAAATAAGATAAAGCATTAGCTAAAAGTTATTAACCGAATATAAATAAGATGATAGTATGATTAAAGATTGAACAATGTGATGTATGATACAGCATATGACGGATGAACATGATGAAGAATCAATCTTGATTAATACATTAAATGTTAATAATGTACTATCACCTTAAATCCAGTTAACATAGCAATTAAAACGAGATCAAATGGGACCTTTCCATTTCTTTATACGCCTTCTAAATACCTTTATATTAATAGTTCGTTTAACATCGTCATCTAACTGATTCCACATTTGAGCCCCTTCATATCTTAAAGAGTGCTTACCATACTGTATAGTTCTAAATTTAGGCATCTTAAACCTGAATGAACCTCTGAAATTATGAATGTCTACCTTTGGAACAAATAGTTCATGTAGATAATTATGTCCTATTTTATGAATAATCTTAAATATTTCAATCATAATAAGCTTCAGTATATGTACATACAGAAGAGGCTTGCAAGCCATATTTCGTAATTCTGTATACATGGATGAATAATCTTTTATAGTATATCGTAATGCCCGCTTCTGGATATTTTTTTAATTTTCTTAATATCGGATATTTTGCAGAAATGCCAGACAGCCTGACAGTAGTTAGAATGTGACATAACGAAACATTCAAACAATATACATTTTTCTCTCTCATTTAGTATATTTGACAACCGACCGAGAGCATTTAATTAACGTCCCTTTCCAGGTTGTTGATATATGTTCATTAAAAGTAAGTGCATGGTCAATGTGGATACTTAGCAGTTTGACTGAGTCCCGAGGCATGATACTAACGTTATCTACCACTATGGTGTTTTCTAATTTCGTCTTGCTAAATAAAATAAATTGAAATATTTCAGGATTGGCATGAAGAAAATTGTCCACTTACGATGGTTGTGCCAGATTGAAATACACTGTATACGAATAGGATATTGGCTGGTGATTTTATACTGTGAAAATGTTGTCAATGTCAAATTATTATTATTATTATTATTATTATTATTAGTATTATTATTGTTGTTGTTGTTGTTGTTATTATTATTATTATTTTTGTTTTTTTATTATTATTATTATTATTATTATTATTATTATTATTATTATTATTATTAGTTAGAATTGATTCAATGAATAAACCCATTTTTTATTTGTCATTTTCAACATGTTATCATCACATTGCCCCCCCCCAGTACAGTTGTAGTTCATCTCTCCACCTTTTTGTTGCCTTCCTCGATTTCGTTTCCCACCCATGGGTGTCCAAACTATCAATGTTGCAGGCCATCTATTATCTGTTCTGAAGCTGATGTGACCTGTCCATGTCCATTTTCTGTTTTTAATTATTTCCATAATGTCCATAACTTTAGTTTGGTCCCTTACTCACTTGTTAGTTTTTCGGTCTTTATAATTGATGTTGAGCATGTTTCGTTCCATGTTGTGTTGTGCTGCAGACAATTTCTTTTCCAGTTTTGTTGTTAATGTCCATGTCTCTGCTCCATATGCCATTGCTGGAAGGATACAGTGGTTGAAGACCTTTGTTTTAAGCAAGTTGGTAGTGTACCATTCATAATTGTGCTGCGTCTTCCAACTGTCTGCTATCCTGCTTTGATCCTTCTTATTTCGTTGTCTTGTTGTTTCTCTATTAATATAAAACGTTGGCCTAGGTAAACATAATCTTCTACTCGATCAAGTTGGATTCCATTTACATATACTGCCTTTGTTGTTCTTGTGGTTCCTGCCAGGATCTTTGTTTTTCTCGTGTTCATTTTCAGTCCACATTTCCTGCTTGCGTTGTCCAACTCCTGAAGCATTTCTTCAATGTCCTTTATAGCGTAATCTATTATTATAATATCATCTGCAAATCGTAGATGGTTGAGATTCTCTTCATTAATATTGATACCCTTTTTCCCCCAGTCTATAGCCCTAAAGATTTTCTCCATGTGTTATGCTGGAAATGTAGACGGAAGTGAAATTGAGACTCATCACGCGTGCGCGGTATTCTTTGTGTTTATGTTTTACGCGTGTTCTTGTTGAAATCTGAATCAATGGTACGACGGTGGTGATTGGTCAAATATCAATGGAATCTCCTCTTTGAATCAATCAGCAATCGTTTTACAGACATGGCTGTAGTAGTCCCCCGGGAAATTTAAATCTCACCCATGCACGTCAGTCTATCGGCAACACGCTACATCTACAAAAGTAGGAAAAGGTTGACTCCATAGTTCAAATAAAGTGTATGATGCCACCAAAGTGTACCAAAGTGTATGATGGCTGGTGATCAACAGGTAAGCTTAAATATGTAACCAATGTTATTGATTCATGATGCACAGCATTCATGCTTTCCGAAATAAGACATCACCTGAATTGATTCCATGACTTTATTGGATGGGGGCAGACCCGTTTAGATATAGGGCACTCTCTAACTGATTTCAGAAAGGCCTATAACTGTAATCATATCTTTCTTTTTTTAAATAGGGGAATCTGATCCTCCCAGTGATTAAACTGTTCTAATGAATCGGTTATCTCGTGTTGAAATAAAGTTGGGTATTTAATAATTAAATCATTAGTTGTTTTGTATTTCAGATGGTGAAAATAAGCTTAGGGCTATTTCCCTTTTTTCTTGACCTTGTCGCGTACATTTGTAAACCCATTTCCATAGATAATTATTCACTTCATCGTGCATAAATGATCAACCTTTATGTGCCCTTTTCCCCCTGTATTAGTATGTTAGTCTATACATCGTCCTCAATTATTTTCTTGCACGTCCAGGTTGTTCGCTATTTCTGGGCCGCTTTTCTCTTACGGCACCTGGGCTATCAACTTTTCATCAGGCCTGACAAATTTTAGGATTTGCCAGCCCGGTTTGGTTTGAGGGAATTTCCAACACACACACACACACACACACACACACACACACACACACACACACACACACACACACACACACACACACACACACACACACACACACACACACACACACACACACACACGCACACGCACACACGCACACACACACACCTCTCTCTCTCTCTCTCTCTCTCTCTCTTATATATATATATATATATATATATATATATAATTATAAACGTTTATACTGTCCACGATGTACGGTAATGTGGCCTTTGGCTAAATAACCCAAAACTGGAAACAAAATAATTTCCTGTTAATGAATAAAATAATGTTTGATCAGCAGAATTAGTGAATCAAATGTGTGAAAATATGAATTATTGCAAATATAGAATTGTATATTACATAGAACTAATAAAATAACTGAAGTAGATTATATAAATGATCTTTTTATAAATGATACTCAAAATGCGGTGAATGGTTTAAATTTAATATGTGTTGATCATTTAATTAATACACTACTTTAGTCGCCTTATTTCATCATGAAGATGATTACTTATCATGGCATTTTGTGTTAGTCTTTTAGATAACAGTTGTGAGTGAGTGCTATATTTAGCACTGACGCTGATCACACCTGTGACTACGGCAGATGAGCTACTCCATAGAGAAACCAGATGATCAGATAACAAGTTTTACAGACAGGTAGCGCTGGAATTTGAACCACTAATTTGGACTGAGTTAGTGATTTAGTTCTTTGTCTAGCCTCGCCGCATGTCACAACTGAGAAATACGGCTATGGGGCAACTCCCTAATGAAACATCCCTCAAACACAGTATGAGTCGGTATCGAATCCTAACTTGGTGGTTTGAAGCGCAGTAGACTACCAACTACGCAACTTGAACATTTCGATAACAATTAAAAGTATTATTCAGTTATCAAAAGATGAACCAGTAGATAATTCCCGATCGTTTATGACAATGAAGAGTGGCTAGCTTCTGTGAAAGATTATTTGGGTGTCGAAAAGAGCTTTTAAAGCCGTCACCATCCGAGGTATGGTAGGCTAGGGATCACCAGCAGAGGGAGCCACGGAAACTTTTATGCTACCTCACAAAACACCAGTTTTGGAAGAACTGTTTTGCAGCAGGTGTTTTGTGTCTCGGAGAAGCCAAAACATGAAAATAAATTAGATATGTGTTCCTTTTAACTCTGATGGATGTCATGGGTAAAACCTCATAACGTTCTTACCATAGCTTCATGCATTTATAGAATATTTTCATATCTGATATATGTTTATTTTATCACTTATTTAGATGATAGAAAATAAACTTTTGCCCTCATACCTTGTTTCCCTTATCTGCTTTAAAATGTTAGTTATCAAGACTAATATGCAGCATTTAGTAACTTAATCTGACTCACATATCGACTTTATTCCCGCAAAACAATAATCAGCTAATAGAGTGAGTGAGTGAGTGAGTGAGTGAGTGAGTGTCAGTCAGTCAGTCAGTCAGTCAGTCAGTCAGTCAGTCAGTCAGTCAGTCAGTGGAGTCAGTGTGGCGGTGTTTTATTTAGCCTCGGTTTATATTTCACCTGCCTCGTGACTGTCTCGTGGGAAACATTCCACAGACAGATGACACTGATATGATTCAAGCCGAGAACCTCGTTATTTGCACTGCAGCTCGTTAATAACTGTTCCATCACAAGTTTGTTCCAAGCTGAGGGATATTAGTTTTGTGAACATTTAATACTTTGCAACATCTGCTGAGGTGTGACGATCTGTCTGATTAATGAAGGAGCTATGCTGCTCTATTATTCGTGGCCATTTCATCTTCTTGTCCAAGGTCAAGGAAAGTCATGTATCGATCGCACGACGACTTCCTCTTCACTGAACTGCAACACACTTTCGACAGTAATCAACGAACGACAAACCATCAAAAATATAAACAGCGTCTATACGCGAAATAAACCTCGGAATGCCGAATGTCGCTCAAGATAAATGAATGTTGTTCGTAAAATTGACGGAACTGGATCGCGCAAAACTCAAAACAACTCCACGGCCAATAAATAAAGACGAATCAACTACTGGGGACGGAATGGCAGCAACAAAAGTCATCAGCACATCGGCGGCAGTGAGACGGGCCTTTTGTTTAGGAGGACAAAGACTCGGACTGTGAGCTTCCCGACAGTTGTCTGATGTTAAAGACAGAGACAGACATCGGCGGGGGGGGGGGGGTTACTGGATGTCACCGATGTTCGCCCACCATCTTAGACGCGTTGGCTTCAACTGAAATAACGAACAGAGCGGATATCGGGACACGGTATCCGATAAAAGTTATTAACTCAAAAATGTAATATTATAAACTACTGCGTGAGTGAATGAATGAGTTAGTGAGTTATTGATTACTCGAGGGAATGGTATGTTTATCCTCGGCGATGGTCACACATCTAGGACATATGGGTCGAGAGGCCGACTCCCTAGGAAATATTCCACCGTCACAGGTATGAGTCGGATTCGAAACTTAAACCTGGAGGTTTGAGCGCACTGTTTTGCCCACTGAACTATGGGAGCGCTCTCGAGTGAGTGAGTGAGTGTGTGATTGAATGATTGATTGAGAGTGAGTGAGTCAGTGAGTCAGTGAATGAGTGAGTGAGTTCTTTGATTAGAGCCTCGAGCCTGTAAACGTCTGTTTACACTCGGATTCGAGCCATGTTCTCCAGCAGAATGCGCCACCTGCTGTACGCGTAGAACGCCCAATTTATTTTGCTTGGAGCAGGATTAGTTATACTTTGTTTACTTCCAACGGCGTTCCAAAACAAATTAGACACGAATGCCTTAACGCCTTGAAATTTCAATCACGGACCAATGCCGTATCAGGACGCGCCTTGAAAAGGGTGTTCCACCCCTCCATCAAGCGAAAAAACCAATAATCTGGATTTCATTTCCACACTAAGCTATCATCTTCCTGATAACAGCCCCATCGCATGTTGCGCTAAGAATCCCCGCAGACGCATGAAATTGCATTAAGAATCCCTTCAGCTGTCACTCCATCTCTAGATTGTTAAATAAATCCCACATAATCCTGAACCATCTACACCGAGCACGTTCCTGATCCGCAGCAACAACAACAACAACAAAAACGCCGTACACAAAACACGCTAAGCTCAAGACGCTAACGCTATCTCCAGCAAAATTACGGGCACCCATAAGTCCGATTGTCGGAGTTATCCCGGCAGATAGAAATCCAGGTCTTCATTAAAATGCTTCGTAATTCATTTCGTCATCGTTTTCACGTCGGTTCGTTAAAAAACAACAACAAACAAACAAAAAACAAACAAACAAACTACGGTATGACGATGATAAATCAGCCAGTCACTTACCTGTTAGTTGATCAGCGAGAAGGCAAATCAGGATCAAAATGACGTCCTCTGTGTCCGTAGATCCGACGACCAACTATCAGATTGGAAGTCGGCGACGTTCTGAACAATTCTTAAATCTACGATTACGGTAGATCGGAGAACGCGTCACTGATACCTGGCCGCTGTCGGCCCGCTGTCGTACTAGCTGGCGTGGCTTATCTGACTCCGGGCTCGATCGGGGGAGCGGGTAGTAGCTATGTCAAGTGTTCCTTGGGGTCTTTAGCAAAGCCAGATGGAGCCACCTGTAATATTGGCTATGGCGCGTGGCTTATGTACGCCTACGATGCAGGGGCGCTCCGCCACCGGAAAAAAATACCACAAGGCGTCGTCTCCTTCCAGGGATACGATCACCGGTGGGGACTGGGCTGGAAGCGACTTGTTGCTGACGAGTTAACTTCGTTGATGGTACGCCATTGATTTTGACGAGTGAGTGAGTGAGTGAGTGAGTGAGTGAGTGAGTGAGTGAGTGAGTGATTTGGTTTAGCCTCGATGGTGCTAATACCTGGACATGTGGCCGAGTGGTAATTACATGGGAAAACATCTCACAAACAGGTATTATGACATGGATTCGAACCCTGACTTGAAGATTTAGCCACTGCGCTATTAGTATGTTCTTATCTCCACTGCGCCATTGGAAATTGTTATTGTTGTTTGTTTGTTTGTTTGTTTGTTTGTTTGTTTGTTTGTTGTCTTTTACAGCTACATAGATTTAGTATTTCAGCCCAAAGAACAATGATGTTTCTATATAACTATCACTATGTCTGTATCCCAAAGTTGTAATTGGCAACTCAGCTCAGTTTTAATCGACGTCATCGAGTTGACATGTAGACCGACTAAAAGTGAAATTAACCCAAGCAATCTCCGACGATAATGAGCTAAAATTTAAGATAAAATACTACAATATATACACGCCTGAGCTCGAATCCCAGTCGTACCTGCATATATGGGGTGTTTCATCCGATTATCTCGCTTCCCGCGGGAAACGAGGAGATCACCCGCTCACCCTCAGCCATTGCTGCTTAAAATAAGGCAATATCAATAGGTTAAATGCTATAAAATTGATTCGTTTATGTCGTCGTCACGTGGCCACGTCTTTGTTTTCGTCCATATATGGGATTATTTATCGGGTATCATAAAGAGTTCGAGTTGTCGTTTTATTCACCATAAGACTAAAGGATAGTAAGGCTGGGAGTTCAAAAGGTGGTCCCACAGATCTGCGGTCAACCATGTACCCTGTCAGTTAGCCACAGAAACGCCATCGGTGGCTTTGTTTGAGTCATCAAGGGGCAGGTAAAGTGATTACCAGCGTACCTTGCATATGACCCTTAACCTAGATTCAGAAGACGTATATATATATATATATATATATATATATATATATATATATATATATATATATAATATTAAGCTCAATCGAATATGCAGCTTGGTATGGACAGGGCAGCGAGTACACGCGTCCAAATCAACGACGAACCTCCTGAACCAGTTTAACAATGAATTGGTTCGTGTAGTAAACTTGCCGGTACCATATTGGGTCACGTTAACCCTTCTAGTAGTCTTTGTGGTGGTAAACTAATGGTTAGAATAGCTTTTGTTGTTAAATACGACACGATAATTGGCTGTCAAAGGTAGAGTTTATCAAATTATGTTATGTTATGTTATGTTATGTTATGTTATGGTATGTTATGTTAGGATGTTTTTGTTTGGTATCGTATGGTATGGTATGTTATATCATATAAGAAATTATTAGCAGTCTGGCACACATTGAAATTGACAACTTTAATACAGAAGGTCTCTAAGCGTTTGATATTTCGGTATTATTCAGACTGAAATATCTAGACAAAACACGCTAATAATGACAATACACCATAAAAAATACGCAACCGGCACGTGCTGCTCCGTGAGGAAATGACTGATTGTAGATTGAAGATTTTATATCAAAGCGCGCTGAAAAGTAACACTAAATTGAAATACCACGTTTCAAAGCGTCTGTGATTGTTGGCACAATAAGGTAAAGGTGTAAGATGTGTGGGTTCGCGTTTAGCTTTTAACCTTTCTTTGTTTCCGGATTTGAAAAAAAAAATAATCCGGTTAATTTAGTGGTTAGTAATTTGGTAGCAACGCATGAATCAACCAGAATGTGCTATGTACTGCTTTAATGTTGCTCATCTTACATACAGGTGTGTGTGTGTGTGTGTGTGTTTGTCTGTGTCTGTGTGCTTGTGCGTGTGTGTCTGTGGGGGTGTACATGCATGTATATTTCAGGTTTCTGTGAATAAAGTACCGTCCTCCCCCTCCATCTTTACAGATTTCCATTAAAATAATTACTTTCTCTTCACTTCCCGCTTATATGAATAATCTCCCACTAACCACACAATCTCCGCCTATCTCTCTCCTGTATTCTACATCAAGTCAGTAGGTATCAGCCAGTCATTATATTACACATAATGACACACCAACGAGACAGCTCAATCCCCCGAGAGACATAGACCACTTTACGTCGGCATGGCTTGTGCTATTTTAGTTCAGGGTATGCCTGTCAGTATACCTGCTAGTATACCTGCCAGTATACCTATATATATATATATAATGTTAGGTCTTAAGCCGGAATTTCATAGAACGTCTATTTGGGGTGAGATTCGCCAAGATTTACGATGCAATATCGGTAATATGGTGACGAGATTCAGCTCCTGATATGGATTACGTCACCCATATTTTTTGGTATCAATATACATATACAATGGGAATGTGGGGCACCCTCCCCCCTCCCCTCCGCAGAAAAAGGTCACCGTAAAAACATGATAGCATAACGCGATCTTGATTTATCATTCCCGTTGTGACAAGATCCCTCTAATTCATCGAAACTAAATTACCTTCGTCAATCATATTAAAGACGAAACATCGATCAGAGACTTATAACGGTATTTACCTTCACTTAGACGTTAACAGAATTACTGACAAGTATAGACTGGCTGTCTAATATATTAGATTATCGAATCGAAACCGCCGCATCCGGCTTTAGCACCGAGCTAACCTTGAAATCCTTTTCGCCTTTCACCCAGCTTCGTCGCCATTCCGGTCCGAGTCAAAGGAGATCTTGCCATCCTGTCGGAAGGGTAGAGGGGTAGTGGCTGTGACTGATGAGTAGCGGCGCTATGGACACCTGCTTAATGTCATAATGACACGGGTTGCCGTTAATCAGGATACGAGGATAATACTATTGTCAACCAAAACGGACAACTGTAGCCATTCCTTCGCCCGGAACACTTCCGGGGGACTAAAAGAAACAACGCATACACACACACATATAAACACACACACACACACATCATACACATGCACACGCACACACGTAAACACACAGACACACAGAGAGAGAGAGAGAGAGAGAATAATAAACACACACACATATATATATATATATATATATATATATATATATATATATCATACACATGCACACGCACACACGTAAACAAACAGACACACACAGAGAGAGAAATAGTAAACAGACACATACACACACATCATACACATGCACAGGCACACACATAAACAAACAAACACACACGCCCGATCGCTCGCCCGCGTAAACACACCTAATACACATGCACAGGCACGCATACACATATAGTGTGTGCGTGCGTGCGTGTGTGCGCGCGTGTGTGTCTGTGTGTGTCTGTCTGTCTATGTGTGTGTGCGTGTGGGCGCGCGCACGTGTTTGTGTGTGTGTCTTCGTTAGTACAATATCACACGACTTCCTTCACTTACCTAAAACACACGTGACAGACTTCTTAGGCGTTGGTGTAGGTACATGTACTTCCATAGCGGAATTCGGAAGTGTCTCCGCACCTGGGTTAGAATCCCAGTGATGCCTGTTTTGTGGGATGTTTCATCTGATCATCTCACTTCCCTAGGGCCACACAAATTACTTAATCGCCCTCATTCATTCGTATTCAGAACTATAAAGATCACAATAGATGTTATGAAGTTGATTCATTTAACTTAGCCTCCTCTTTGTTTTCGTTCATGTGTGTTTATTTGTCGTATGCTATAAAGAATTAGAACCATAGCTTTAAATTGATCTTCTTATGAATGATATGGGGCTCCTACCATTGTACAGTCAGTAGTTCACAGCAGTTGGATTCCAGACTTCAAAGTCGTCGGCTCAGATATCAATATTAACAATGTCTGAGGATGGTTTGTCAGTCAAAACAATTCTTTTTTTAATGATGTCATATTTTCCTAGAGAGTACCGGTAGACCATTGATCATATGCTATTTAGACCTTCAGTCAGTCAGTGAGTGAGTGAGTCATTTACTCATTCGCTTACTACTTCACATTTATAAATACACAGTATGGTTTGTGTTTTTACGTGACACAAATCTTTCTCTGATTTATTAAAGGTGTGTTGTTGTTTGTTGTTGGGTTTTTTTTTGGGGGGGGGGCACATTTTTCCATATAAAACATTTCTATATCAAGACCATCGTTGCTGAAAGATGATAGTAAAAGTAAACTCCTCCTGTAATATGTCGTGGTCTTATATGTGAAATCTGTACGAGCACACGCTTGTACACACGCAGACAGACACACACACACACACACACACACATATATATATATATATATATATATATATATATATGCAATATCAGTGACCTAAAACTCGGTTGGTTAGTCTATTTACATAACAATGTCAGACGTTTATAATTCACTTCACTATAGACAGCGGTAATAAGATGGTCTTAACTAAATCTTATTATATCCTGTCTATAATCTAATATTCTAAGCCAGCTTCAATCTACCATGTATAACATCAAAATACTTCTTCTAGTACCATCTTTGTCATATCACTATGATAATAAACACTCTAGGTAATATTGTGTGTACACGCCATCAAATCATTTACTTGTTGAAGGAAGCCATTTTTCGGATGGCTGTCAATAGGTTGTCTTTAAGAAAAATCGTTCCAGGAGTAAAACAATGAATATAAATGTTTATTATTTCAAAAGCCAATGCTTTGAATAAACACGCACCCAATAACAAAGTCACTCCAAGTACATACAACCACACTCGCCAACAGTTACGTCAGTCACGTTGTTGTCCTAAGAGTGCCGGCACCTACCCCCCCCCCCACCCCACCACCATCAGTTCGTGTGCGAGTGTGTTTTTCTTCCTCTCAATATAAAGTTAAATGGCGCTGGAATTAAAGAAAACAACTTATTTCGCAAAGATATGTAATGTTTGTTCGGTCTTTAAATGTAAACAGAATCTTATCAACAATATTGTCTTGGTAAGTCGATGTAGCATGGCCGTCTGAGGTGTTAAATTTAACTCTATAATCGTTTAATTTAATAACAATCCCTTAATCGTTATATCATTGTCTTGGGAATATTAATTTCAAAACATTCTCATCACTCGGCTGCAATAAGGTAAGAGGTTATTGAAAGCAGTATTTTAATTGCAATCTGACTTTTGCCACTCAACGAAATGTTATAGTATGGTATCAACAGTGATGTACTATCATTTAAAAACATTTAATATAAGATATGTCTCATGCCCGTTACACACGAAAACACATAAACTAAGCCTAAACAATAAGTTGCTATGTTAATTGTGACAAACCAATCTTCAGGTTCAAATATTATCTGAATTCACTTCAGCAATCGGTATATAGGCCTATTAAGCAACATAATGCGGAAACAGCTGATTGAGATGAGCTTCTATGCAAGATGAATTAAAGATGCGTTTGCTAGTATCAGTGTTTCGCCACACGTTTCCATTTGATATAGATCACCAATACATCTTCCCATAACTGGCTTAGCCCCGTCATGCTTAAAAGTCAACTACATCAGTTAATAGCTGGAAAGTCATCATTTTCGGTGTCAATAACTGGAAAGTTAACGTGTACATTGTCAATAGCTGGGAGGTTAACGTGTACAGTGTCAATAGCTGGGAAGTGAGCATTATCAGTGTCAACAGGCGGAACGTCAACGATATCAGTGTCAATAGTTAGAAAGTCAACATTATCAGTGTCAATAGCTAGAAAATCAACAGTATCAGTGTCAACAGCTAGAAAGTCAATATTATCGGTGTCAACAACCGGGAAAACAATAGTACGAGTGACACCAGGAACTGGATATCGTCAAGGATCTTCCCCAGGATCATACCTGTTCTGAGGCGCTGTACAGTATTATTATCTCTGACTCAGACCTGTTTCCACCCAGCACATATCTCAACTCCCAAGGGAGCATAAAACGCATGCTGTCATTATAGGAGCAAAGCGTTACTCAAACACATAGCCATCGTGTCCTGTCAGGTACTCATTTTTATGGATGAGTGAATCAGTCGCCACATGACAACATTGTAGCTCCCGGAGCCGCGAACCCGCGACCCTTCAGCTATGAGCCCTACGCTCTAACTAACTACGCTATCACGGCTCGTAATTAACCTACTTCAACAACATATAACCTGCTATATTTATGATATATATAAGCTGACTTTGTATATACAGCACTAGATGACTTTGTATATACAGCACAAGCTGACTGTATATACAGCACTAGATGACTTTGTATATATAGCACTAGTCGACTTTGTCTATATAGCACTAATTGACTTTGTATATATTTAAACTAAACCAGCAAAGATTTATCAGAAGCTTTGACACTGGCTATGCTTAATTTAGCGGTAAATAGACTGTTATTGGAACGGATAAGTACAAATCAGTATTACAATATCTAGATCAGGGGTTTCCCCAACCTTTTCAGCCCGAGGGCCATAATATTTAACTCAGGACCCGGAGCCGCTATCTTAAAAGAACAGCAAAAACAGCTAAATTTATTAATGATGTTGTTTCCAATCAAAAAAGATTCGAGGTTAAATTAAGAGGTTAAAGAAGCGTACTCTTGGCATGTTCACAGCGGTACCTAGTGCCAGACATGCTCACTACTTGCTTGGCGTGAGTGATAAGGTTGGGGAAACGTCCGGATGGAAGCACGTTGTTCTTATAGAAATACAGAATGTGGCAAGCAAGAAACTTGGACTTCAAATATTCTGAACACTGAAGATCAATTAGTTCTATCTGTAGTTATATTGGTACTTCTTCACCGTCAACATCAAAAGGCGAAGATAATATTTTGGAAGTTGCGGGCATATGATTTCAAGTCAGCAAAAACGGCTGGTAAATTCAAAGCGGGAGCTACTGATAAACTGCAGACAGATAGTTATGTCGATATTTTCAGAAAACGATGACAAACGAGGAAAGTTAAAGTTGTTCTTCTCCAGATGAAATTCCCAAAGGCAGATCTTCAACTCAAATGCAGAGATATGTTAGTGCAAGTCACAGACTAGGAGACCTGAAGTTGGAGGTTGAGCTGGTTTAAATGGTTCACGATGTCAGCAAGGAAGGCCAGCTGGGTAATCCAACCAGGGTCAGAAAACATCTTGAACCCTACCAGACCCTTGCTGGCGAAGAAGGCCACCATATCCTTTTTGAGGTGAAACACCCTGCTGAGGTTCTCCCGCGACTCAGCCAACGAACTTCACAAACATATTATAGATCCCCATATTATTCGTTCATATCTACCGATGATTCAGTCCATGGGTGAGGATCGCATTTACTGCCTTCACGATAGTTGCCATGACCTCTGTAACAGTTGCAAATTTGGCGCACGTGGATTCTTGGTGCAGGATGCAATGCAGCCTTTTGATGATGGCCCAACGCCTCATTGTGCTTCTGCATAAGTAAGCCAAATCTTTTCTTTCCCTCAACCATGGCTGGAGATCAGTTTTGATGGTGGTCAGGTGAGAACAATTCAGATTCATTTCTTCAACGCACTTCGGGCGCCTCCGTGGTCTAGCGGTAGCGCGTTGGACCACATATCACTACCACCCGTGTTCGAATCTCGGCGTGGGCATATCTGAAAGTTGTTTCGTCTTTGACTTCGCCTCATTACCTTTGGAAGTCGCTCAGCCCATTTAGCCTACCTTGTGCACAAAAGTTGCCGTAAAACATCAATCATCATCATCATCTTCAACGCACTTCAGCACTTCTTTCAAAATATCTAGACCAGTAGTGGTTCCCTTCATCGGGACAAATTGCCGAAACTCCTCACACACTTCAAGATTGGGATTGACACCTCGAAGAAAGACACATAACTAAGTAGTGTCTTTCACGTCGGTACACTCATCCAAAGCCAACAGAAAGGAGAGAAGATCTTAGAGCAGATCTTACGTTTCCAGCCATCTCTTCTCTACGCCGTGTGACTGTCATTGTCGAAAGGTTGACGTTCGCAAACGTAGCAGGACAGACTGGATCCACAGTGTCTAGTATACAGCTCTTCACAAAAAGAATGGCTTCAACTGGTTTATGATCAGCAATGACACATTATAACTAGCACGAGTGCTCTGTTAGCTGTCCTTTGCTTGATTTCTAAACATCGTTGTCTGCTTCTCCAGAGTATTAGACGAGCGGGCCACCTCACTCTTTCTCTTCTCTGCGCTAATGCCGATATATTTTGCATGATATGTGGTAAAGTGCCTTTTCAAGTTGAATTTCTTGAAGAAAATCAAAGTTTCATGACAGGTAAGGCTTTCGACCTTCGTTCAACAAAGAGGTACCTATAAGGCTGTTGAAAATACGATTCTCTGCCTCTATTTTTCTTTTTTTATTCTCAGAAGACATAGTTCTACAAAAGAAAAATGAAAAACAAATCCTGTCAATATAATAAGAAACTCAAAACATGACAGGGTCTGGCAGGCCGCAAGGATGGGCATGGAGGCCGTACGTGGCATACGGGCTGCAGGTTGGGGACCCTTGATCTAGATGATTCGTCTGAGGAATGATTACAGTAAAATGACCCCTCTCTCTCTCTCTCTCTATCTATCTATCTATCTATCTATCTATCTCCCCCCCCTCTCTCTCTCTCTCTCGTGTCTGTGTGTGTGTGTGGGCGTGCGTGCGTGCGTGCGTGTGCGTGCGTGTGCGTGCGTGCATGTGTTGTGTGTGTGTGTGTCGCTGTTAGTCAGTTGTCTCACCAATAGTGAGGGCATCACAGTGTTGTTTTCTATTAGTTGGCTGTCTTACCAATAGTGAGCGGATCACGATGCTGTTCGTCATGAGCTGGCTGTCTCACTAATCGGCTTATGTTACCCAACTCGGTGTATTACAAAGAATACACCCGATGGACGATCGGCTAAGACCAACTTGTAATTAATGAATCCACGCCATAATAACCCGTAGCTTAGACTGGAGAACGTGGCTAGGTTAATATTGATGGAATATAAATCATTTTGTGTGATTAGACGATCTGTATACACCATTCATAACCGTTAGCTATCACTTTATTGATAAGGATAACCCACACTAGTAGTGGAAATGATGGTGACTCTTTGGATGATGATGATGATGATGATGATGATAATTGATGATTGATGATGACGAAGACAATAATAATAATAATAATAATAATAATAATAATAATAATAATAATAATATCGTTGTCCTCTATGGCAGTGTAGATATCAGAACAAATTAAATAATAATTACAAATATAACACATGATCTGTATTATATTGATCTGATGTAATTATATTTCACGAACTAATTATATCGATAGCGCGCCTCTGTGGTCTAAATAGTAGCGCGGTTGGCTACAGATCTGTACCATACGGGTTCAAATCATCTCGGCATCGGCTTGTCTGCAGAGTGTTTTCTCTCTCGCGTCTGCCCTTTGCCTTCGGAGGTCGCTTAGCCCATTTAAGTTACTATGTACACAAACGTCGCCATAGGAAATAAAACAAAAACAAAACCTTAGCGATTACCAAATCAATTGTCAGTTAGGTAAATAAATATCCATTTCGTGGAACGAGGAAGTGATTTCGTTCGGTTATGAACTTCCTTTTTTTCGGTTATGAACTTCCTTTTTTTCGCTTATGAACTTCCTTTGGCCCGATGTCGTGACATGTAATTGATATCCAGCTTCAGCGTTACGTAGATTTGTGGCTATACGACAACAACGAGATTATTCCGGTTTATATCGAACGTATTTTAGCAGGTGCTCCGTCAAATACCTGAATTTAGGCAACTCTCGTAAGGCGGACCAGTAAAGGTCGATGGTAGCGCGCCTCCTGGCGACCGACATCCGGCACCAATGTTTACGGAAAATGATAGATCGGCGTATTTCGTAAGAACCAATCACGCGTCGGACAGCGTCAGGAAGTAAATGCTTTAACTGTGAAGTGTCCATGTACGAAAACACTTAGAGACTTGATTGATAGCCAGATGATTACTGGTGCGTCTTCTGAAGGTATAATAATGTGATATTAGTAGAAGTTACATCACAGCACAGACAGAAGACGAATAACGTAAACAATTACGCGAATATATCACAAATACATGAATGGATAAATTCTCGAATACGAATACATTTTGAAATATTCACGACTACATTCATCATTTACTTTATAATTAGAAATAGTTTTAACTATATGACACATCTATATAAGTATGTATTTATAATCACATCTAAACACACACACACACACACACTCGCACGCGTTCGCGTACAGAGAGTGGGGGGGGGGTGATATGGAGATTACTGTCTTTTCTAGACTAGACAAGTTTCCGTCGTCTTTAAGTTTAGTTTGTCTGCTTCATTATTTATTTTGTAGACAAGTCGCCCCAAGCATTTATCGTACCTTTAGATGGTGGCACCAATCTAAAAAACTCCTCAGGGAAAGGGTTTATATAAATAGTGACATATTTATGTCATTCCTAATTACAGAAAGGCATAAATGTGTTATTATTTGTCACTTTTGTAAAGATAATATTTTATATCCTATATATATATATATATATATATATATATATATATATATATATATTATATATATTATATATATGCTAGTCAGATTTTGATTTGATCTCCTCGGTCTATATATTATACATATGTTTATGTGTGTGCTATGTTTGTTTCTGTGCATGCGTGCGTGCATGCGTGTCTCTGTGCATGTGTGTCTCTGTGCGTGCGTGCGTGTGTGCATGCGTGCGTGCGTGAAAGCCAGAATGTTTTACCAGCACCAAACTTTAAGATCGTTCTCTTCTAATCTTCACTTATAATGGACACATATTGATGATCTGACGAAGACATTTGATAGCCGACGATTGGTGTATTATGTCTACGTCAACTCGACGTCGACGATTGAAAATAGCTCGTAGACTATTCGCTAACTTATAGGTGTAAAATTGCGCTCTTAAATGACTCTTCCCCTGGATAAAATACCCATCAACGGGGAAATTATCCGTCCCTTATCAGACATAAGGTCAATAAGGGAAGGAGCTTTTCTTAAAAGGTGGCGCCACATGCCATGCAATATGGCAGCTTAACGACACACTAACGACTCGTTTTGTTGCTCAAGCAGTATCGTATAACTGTAAACAGTTGATTAATACCGACTGTTTGTGTTGTAAATAAACAATAATTTCATGTTGCTTTTTTGCAATTATAGTTGTTTGATCTTGCACTATATATATATATATATATTTTATATATATATATATATATATATATATATATATGTGTGTGTGTGTGTGTGTGTGTGTGTGTGTGTGTGTGTGTGTGTGTGTGTGTGTGTGTGTGTGTGTGCGTGTGCGTGCATACATGCGTGCGTTCGCGCGTGTGTATTTTAAAAATAATGACAAATAATTTGTTTAGTAATTGTACATTGTAAAACAGGAAACTGTAAAAAAAATTGTCGGTTTGACACATTAATGTTACTAAAACTGTAGCTTTGCGGATTTTCCTATCACAAGTGGGCGATCAAATTCACTCAAAACAGTCACACACAATGACACAGTAATCATATCCTTAGAACATTTGCCCTCAGTACACTGTTTACCTTTGATTGATAATAAATTATCATGCGGTGGAAGAAAGAATAATCCACTTTTATCCAAGTTGAAAATGTTCTTATCATCATAACCACTCGAAATATCGGGCAACTTGACCTTCCAGTCTTCAGTGATTTTGCTATCAATGCCACCTCTCTCACCACAGACTTTGGCAAAGTTCATGTTATCACGTGAACGAAACTTAGCTAGCCAGACATTTGATGCTTTAAAGTCAGACAGGCCAAGTTTCTCTGCAATTTTTGAGACCCTTGTCTTGAATGAGGGGGCAGAAATAGGAACGTTTTAACACGTTCTGCCTGAAACTACAACCACCGTTTTTCATCAAGTTGGTCATTTTCCAAATGTGTACAACTGCGCTTCTTGTTGGGAGCAATACGTTCTTCAAAGCTGTCAGATAATCTCTTTTCTTTTCAGAATATTTTTCAACGGTGGTTTAACCTATGGAATACTTTGCAGCAAGTTGTCTTTAACTCTTTCCGTGACTTTCATTGACCAGTTTTACTTTATCAGCTAACGATAGCTCTTTATATTTGTTGGACTTGGTTTGTTTGTTTATGGCCACACAAAAAAATATATACAAGAAAAATATTCATCGGATAATAAATGTCCCCAATAATAAAGGCATCAGCGATACGGCTGTCGTATTTATACACATGAGTATTTGTCAGTTCATTTGTTACATAAACATGTGTTGAAAATATGAAACACTACTTCAGACATTGCTGCTATTATAAGTCATATAAACAGGCATTTCAGATTAGCTGGGGTTGCTTTCACACGGTTAAGCCCAATTTAGTCACACAGTCAGCAATCGTGCACGGTTTCTGGTTGGTTTTGGTTTTGTTGTTCGGGGAGAATCCCCAGGCTGTCGCTTAATCAGCACAGCCTCTAGGTTCGAGTGGTTGAGAAACCTCCTCCCCAACCACTCACAGGGGAGCAGTACAGAAAGATGGAGCCGGAATACCCTGAAGGTGGTCACTGCCAGAGTGTTTTACGTCCTCAGAGGGTTTTTAACGTCCCCCTTTATTTTAAATAATTCAGTGGAGACGGCAGCGCCATTTAACGTGGTCAGCCACCCACGATGTAGTGAGCCGAGAAATTAATCCCTGGAAAAGTTTCGACCTCTTACGGTGTTCGAACCTGTGACCGTTGGCACCAAGTACCGACTGCTTAACCGCTAGGCCACCGGAGCTCACTACTTTGTGGCTTCTTTGTGACACCGTCGTTTTAACTACAACTCGAAACGATCCTGATTGGCCAGCACTCGGATGACAAGCAGCCAATTAAATTAACGCATGCGTTAGCGAACATAAACACCAGTCAAATTATGTGATGACAGACGTGGGCATTAGGGATGGTCATATCATAGACCTCGCTGTTACTTGCCAAGATGACAACATGGTACACATGACATCTGTACATTCTATGATATCTGATCATACGGCCATGCACATTCATCTGAATATGTCTAAACCACCACGACCGACCAGAACAATATCCTTCAGAAAAATCAGAGCAATTGATCAAAACTGCCTAGCTGATGACATCCGAGAGAGTGCAATCCCATGGTGTGTCAGTACAATTCAACTCCGAGGAGTCTCTTGGAAAAACATGCCCCACTCAAAAGCAAGACATTCCCTTTTCGGAAAATGATCCCTTGGTTCTCAGATGAAATTGAGGACGCAAAGCAACAGCATCGGAAACTTGAAAGACTCTGGAGACGGACTCCTTTAACTGTACATCGCCAGATGTACCAAGCACAGAAACGACTCCTCAGTGATTTGATGAACTCTGAAAAGGCTAAATACTTCAATGATAAAATAGTTAGGTGTGCTAGAAACCAGTCTACCCTGTTTAAAACTGTTGATGATCTCCTACATCGTAAGGCAGTTCAATCACTTCCAGCTCACAACAATATACAGAAATTAGCTGATCGCTTCAGCAAATATTTTATTTCCAAAATTGAAATGATTCGTTAGGTACTTCACACAAATGTTCAACACAACACAAACCATATTCAGTTGGGTAATATCACTATGCTTTCCACGGAGAGTTTTAACAGCTTCTCTCCTGGTATTGAGGATGAAATTCGGAAGTTAATAATTAAATCCTCAGATGCTACATGTTTTCTGGATCCTATGCCAACCAGGCTGATCAAAGGTCAGATTGACATCTTACTCCCTACTATCACTAAGATAGTCAATGAATCTCTCTCCTCGGGACTTTTCCCCACTGATATGAAAAAAAAAACCCTTGTAAAACCTGTTTTAAAGAAACCTAGCCTTTATTCAGAGGTCCTTAACAACTACAGGTCAATCTCAAATCTTCAATTTCTATCCATATTGATAGAACCAGCTGCTGTGTCGCGAATCACCAAACAGGTGACCGTTAATAAGCTATACGAGCCCCCACAATCAGCGTACAGAGCGGTCAGTAGTACAGAAACAACCATAGTAAAGGCGCAGAACGATATCCACATGATGATAGATGATAAGAAGGCTGTCATCTTGATTCGTTTAGATTTATCCGCTGTATTTGACACCGTCGACCACAATCTACTGCTGTCACGGATGATGACCCGGTTAGGCATTGGAGGAACTGTGCTTACTTGACTGAATTTATATCTATCTGGTAGAAGTCAAAGAGTCAGCATAGGTGATGCATTTTCACTTGTAGCTATCCTGCTATTCGGAGTCCCTCAGTGGTCGGCCCTAGGACCCACCCTTTTCACTATATATACACTTCCCATTGGATACATTGCACGAACCCATGACTTAAACGTTCATTTCTATGCCGACGATACTCAGCTATACATGTCATTTGACCCTACTGACCATGAAGATATAACATCAACACTCAGGTTGAAAACTGTATCAGCGATATACGTATCTGGATAGTCTAAAACAAGCTAAGACTTAATGATGATAAGATTGAGGACCTCATATTGACATGCATATTGCACAGATCCATTCACTATATAGCACAGGTCGTGGTTGTAGGAGCTGCCATTCCTCCGATACTAACAGTACGCAATCTTGGAGCTATGTTTGGCCAATCACTCACCATGGACGACTTTGTTAAGCACATTTGTAAGTTGCTTATTTCCACCTCCACAATATTTCATCCATCCGAAATTGTCTTTCGAAAGAGCCTGTCATCATACTTGTACATGCTTTTATCAGTAGCCGGTTGGACTACTGCAATACCCTGCTAATTGGCATAACAGAAACCTCTCTGGAAGAGAGGTCACATTACCCCACACTCAGAGCACTCCATTGGCTTCCAGTCAGACACAGGATTATATTTAATGTTCTCCTTCTAACATTTAAAGCTCTCAGCAACTTGGCACCGGACTATCTAACACTACTATTGGACACAATTAAACCCCCACCCCCACCTAAGATCGTCGTTAATGAACCCCCAAACCTTCGTGTACACAATTTTCATTGCTGATGACAGCTCCACGTAGCAGCTCCACATGGACTTCCATAAATTCGTCTCGTATTACTATCCAATTGTTGAGGTAACTTTCGCGGCAAGGACAGAACTACGCGTAAAGTAGATGAGGAGAAGGCGCTGCCTTCATTATTCCATAGGGAGACTGTTGTGACGTTCTACTGATAACAGACTACCAACAATTGATAATACAATGTGACAAATGACTTGCTAATGACCATAAGTAGACGGCATTACGGCGATTACCTGGTAAGAGAATTACTTGTTGAGTGTAATCATTTCGAATTATGTCAGCTGAGAAGTGTGTGTGTGTGGGGGGGGGCGAAGTTAGTTGTTTATCTCGTACCGGAAGTTAGGTTCGAACAATTGCCAACGACGACGATGGACTGATAAACTCACCGATTGGTATGTTGGTTGGTTGGTTGGTTGATTGATTGATTGATTGATTGATTGATTGAGTCAGTCAGTCAGTCAGTGTTTAGTTGAGTGAGTCAGTGTTTGGTTGAGTGAGTCAGTGAGAAAACGATATAGCGAGCTAGTGACAGCCTTCTAAGATTTAGGTGTTGGTCACTCATTGACTGTCTGGCTGAAAGGCTACTGTTCTGGATAGCCTTGGCGCTGGACAGCCTTGAGATATATATGGCTGAAATTAAGTTTTTTCGTGTATCCTCGGTGTCGACTTGCCCTGGATCTTGTCGCCACTGAAGGACTTATGATTAGGCTAATACGTCAATCGGATTGA